>VDFB02313187.1:0-26041 GCA_007258455.2 Sequoia sempervirens | reverse complement strand
GCTTGAATTTCCACAATACCAAATTTGGTTAGTTGAAATGTTCATCCTCTTCATCTAAAACCATGAACCAACCTTTTTCCAGTGACTGAATGGTCTAAAAATGTACATTCTTGCAGTTATTCAAGTTTGGTATCAACAATGTATAATTTGTTTATCTCAAAATCAACACCTTGAAAATGGAACAAGTGTTGCAAAACTCAAATCTTTTAGAAAAATAAAAAATCTGAGCATTCTATTGGCTGAAAATACCTTCCCAAGAGTCAACAATTGAAAAATGCTCTAATTCTTGATTAAAATTTCTCTCCAATCCACTTCTAAACATACAAATGTAATCATATGATGGCTAATTGAGAAAAAAAAAATATTAATTTTGAAATTTTAATTCATAATCCTCCTTGCATCCTCTCTCTCATAATCAATAATCTCCAACAAACTTTGTTGGCGACCTCTTGTTTGAATATTCATTAATGAAGCAATTTCACCATGTTTATGCTGCACTACTCTAGTGTTCATATGTGTCTCATCTAGAGATCTCCTGGAGGTGTTTAAAGCCTCAACACTAGTAATAATACTTCCCAAATGGCCAAAATCTAACTCATGATAGTGATCATCATTTTGAGGTGGCCTGCAAATGTTAAGTCCACCACTCTATCATTCAGATCCAAAGTAAGTGTATTACCACTATGAGAAAATATCTTCTCTAACTCCATGAGTCAGTACGCTTTTTGCTCATTCCAAAGGCTATCAACAAGTTGTACCTCCATGGCCCTAAGAGTAATAAAGTCATTGTGTAGATTTTCATTTTCCTTGAACTTCTCTTCATGTCTCCCAAGGTAATTTGGTTCCAAACTAGAGTTCCTTTGGAACTCATCAATTGCCTCAATTACTTGCTTGATCTCCATAGTTCTTGCTTTTGTTTCTTGCTCCTTAGATCTGGTTGAAACAATCAACTGAATTTTAACTTGATAAAGTGAGTAGTGAGCTAGGCTAAGTTCAAGGTTGAGCTCATCAATCTCATTCTCCTTCTCTTGGTATGCATCCAAGGTCTCTTATGCAAACTTAATAACATGATCCTTATTTGAAAGCAATTGCAAATAATCTAATTTTATTACCTCTAATGTTTCTTTGATAGTCTGTAGATTTGCAATAATAGGTCCATCCTTATTACCCTTTTGTCTCTCTTCAACTTGAGCTTTCCAATAGATTTTTTCAATCAAATTGTGTGTGCTATCAAATCTTGTTAAAGTTTGCACAACCTTTTCTTTAGTGATCATCAACTGGTTCTTCAACACCACACAACAAATTTTCTGATTTGTCTTCAAAAGAATATTTTTAAAATCAGCTACCTCTCTAACATTCCCTTTGGATAATTTCTAAGTTGAAATTAGGACAACACTATGCTCAAGAAAAGAATAATCAATTGCTTGCTCATCTTTGAATTTTGGTGACATAACACTTGGATCTCATGGCCTTATGAATTGATTGTTTTGATATAGAAATATAGGATCATTATGCTATCCATGAATGACTAATTTCTTCAACATATCACTTTCAAATTATTTTGAATCAAACAAACTTGGGCTACCACAAAAATTAACTCTTTCATCAAGAACATTCCTCTCTATAGATTATGCTTGGAAGTCATTCTAGTACACATTTAACATAGAAAGTTTTCATTCAATTTCTAAACTTTTATCATTAAGGAGATGTATGCACTCATTACTAATTGTTGATTTGAAAGCAACAATATCCTCAAAATCAACTTACTCTTTTTTTGAAAAGACAATTGGACAATATTCTAGTTTTTGAACATTGAAGAAATTCAAACTTTTATCTACCATAGTTATTTCTTCAAATAAATCAACACTATCAATTTGACAATTGAAATACTCACACTCTTCTTGAACCATATTTTTATCCTCCTTTTTTCTAACAAGTGCTTCATATGGTTCTTCTTCAAATACTCTTTCAATGGTGTCATCATGGGAGTCATAAGTCTCATGTGTCTCTCCTTCAATTTCTGAATAAGCCTCATCAGATTGATCTAAGTATTTATCAAAGGTTGTTTTGAAATTTCTAGCAAGCTCAATCATATCATTCATAGTTGCAAATCCTTCAAAAATATCATTCTAGAGCTTTTCCATACATGCCTCTTGAAATAAAAATTTTCTTCTTCAAAAGAAAGTTCTAAAAGTTCTTAATTCTCAAATTCAAACTCTTCTTTAAATTTTTTTGCCATGTTCTCTTCTTTCTCTTGCCCCACTGTCACAATTTCTTCCTCATCCACATTTGTCAAATAATGTTTCAATTTTTCCTCACATTGATTGAAAACACTTTCAATTAAAACATTCACCACTAAAAATTACTCTTGATTATTCTTCCTTCTTTTAGCCAATAAGATTGATAAGAGTGGATAGGCTACACTGACATTCTCATTGACAACCAAATATATGATTTTCTACATGGCTGCTATAATATTCTCAACAAAGAATTAGGTGAACATTTGGAGTATTAAATCATCAAAGTCAAGGTTGAGCATCACCACACAAACTCTAACCCTTGTAACAACCTCTAAAATAGTGACCCTCTTATTAAAAGGACTTTTGATATCACCCAATCCTTGAAAGCTTTCCACGAACAACTAAAATATTTTCCTTATAATTTCATCATTGTATGGAGTTTCAAGAGCTATTATCCTTTTAATCTCACTAACACAAGAACCACGCTAGAATCTAGTTGATTTATCATTGATAAACAACTCTCCACTATATCTAGAATGCAAAGTAATTCATCTTTTGATTGAGGCATGTGTTCAAGTCTGTTACTTGCACTAAAAAGATTCTCTTCCAATTCTAAAGCCACGATTTGAAAGAAAATGGAATCAAAGCTATAATATGAAACCACTAAAAAATATTTTTAATCGTTGAGTAATGTCCAACAATTGCTAAAATTCTAACATGCAATTGAAGATCTCAACAACAAGTAGCTTCCAATAGGTGGGAAAGATCACCAGATTTGATACCACTGTAATAAACACCCATATTTTTTTAGAATACATTCATCTTAAATTAAGTTGTAATGCAATGTCCTTATCACTTTATGATCACCCAATTCCTGAGATGGGCAAGGTGAGAGCATACTGTGTATATGACCACACAACCATCTAGAAAGCATCAACTTAGAAGAAACACACTAGGCGGCAAGCCAACCAATTTCATTTCTTTAGTGGAGAGTGCTATGCAATAATTGGAAATGAATACACTTCAATGCTTATTCAACAAAGTGTGCAATTAGATAGTGAATACAAACACTTCACACTTATTCATCAGAGTGCAATTATAAAACACATGAATTTCCACTTATTCAGTGAGGTGAAAAAATACTAAACTTCCACTTGTTCAGTGGGGTAAGCAAATTACAATACTTCCACTTATTCAATAGGGTGAGCATATACATTAAACACAAGGATGAAACCACTAGTGGTACTACCATCCATGGTATTAAAATATATCAATGCATTATAAATTCATCATTAGAGAACATTATCTTGTTGATTTATGCTGATAAAAAGTTTTGATCACAAATCTTAACTGCTACAACCTAGAATGAGTCAAATAACATAGATAACAAAATACTCTAGTGCCCAACAAAGGTATACATCAAATAGATGACATTAGAAGCTGATTGTAAGTCTAACATCACTTAGTTTTGTTGATAAACTGTTAAATAAGAACTGAAAACACATTGAAAACTGTTGATTATTGAAATTTAACTAACAATGAAAAATTATAAGTTCCTCCAAAAACTAAGATTTGCATTGTAACTCTTTGAGATTCGAAACCCGTCTCAAATATCCTAAAACTACATACATGAAAAATAACTTAAAGTATAAAGAAGTAAATGTCTATATGTAAATGACTGTTTATTTTGTGGCCTTGAATGACTAGCAAGTTCTCCTAGAAAATATTTGGCAACAAATAACCAACCCTAGGCATTTCCAAATTGTAACAATAGAACACCAAAGTGAGGCATTTCACTTCCAAACTTCCCTCGCTTCATCCATAATTGGTATGACCTCCTTAGAAATGGTATGAAATAAATAATTCAATCTATCAATCTAGATTTGTATGGCCTGCACAAATACCATCAACAACTAAAAGCAACAAAAAAAATGAATTGGTTACCTAACTAGAAGATATCCAAATGGCACAACCATGAAAGGAGGGTACAACTAACAGGTAAGCACTGGTGTGACCAACAAGGAAAACCTTCCAAATTTCCATTCAAAAACACTCTAAGAAATTGAAATACTTAAGCCAATGTTAAACCCTTGTAGTTTAGAACACATGAAAAACCTCTATTTTTTGAAAACAAATGGAAAAGTTCATTTGTAGGGGCAGCTATAGCTCCTCTATGAAACCACCAAGGCTAACTAGGGGGTTTTTGTCCTCAAGATTAGTATTTTCAAGAAGGTTTTCATCCTCAAAAAACATTTGAGATGAACATAGGTTCTCTCAAAGCATAAATGAATATTATACCGTGTCTAGCATCAACAATGAGCTCTCAACCTCCTTTTATAACATTTTGGAGGGAAAACAATAATGAAATAATAAATTCCCTTTTCCTTCCACAAACTCTCTTTTGAAAATAAATAATAATTTATTATATGCAAAGATCCCCTTGTGCTTAGATGTCCCCTTGGAGACACAACTTAAAATAATTTTTAATAAATAATTATGCTCTAGTTTTTTTTTTAATATTTCATCTTTAAGACAATTATTTAATAATTTGATTCTTCATCCAATCTACGAAAAAACATCAAAATGATATAAATATAAAATTATGATCATACCATAAAGTCACTGAGGAATTAGGATGATGAATTGAAGCAACTTGACGTCTATCTAAAATAGCATGCTTTTCGTGGTTGGAGAGCTCCCAAAAACAAATCACATTTTGAAAGCATCATGAGGCTCACCAAGACCCTCCAAATTCATTTCCATGAACAAAACCATTGTTAGATCAATCTTGTGCTCTCAAAGAAGTTTGAGTTCTCTCTTGCCCACTAGTTAGCCAATAAATGTAACTTGAAAAATAGACTATTATTCACAAACCGATTATACATTTGAAAGGGACATACATGTATTCTACCTACACACCTAAAGGAACAACCAAACTCAAAATACAATTGAATAAATAGATTTATATGCAAAATTTCATCATGATACATATTCAAGTGATAACATCTATGCTATCTATCTATGAGTTTTTATTCTAATAAATGTTTCCACATGTGGTATCCCTTAACCTGGATGGTATTGTAAAAAAAGCCTAAGGAATTGTAATATAGTGTATTAGCAAAGCACTCATGTTTTAGGTTATACTTGTGCCCAATGACAAGTCTTTTTACGTTTAATGACTTTCATCACACAACCACTTGTGTCTTGCAGTTCATTCATTAAGTCCTAGCAATTCTTGGTTAAGTTGATTTGCAACACCCATCTAAGGTTTTCCTAGTCATGACCCTTGTAGAGATTGGCATCACTTTGACTTAAATGAGAGGCAACTTGGGCTTGTTATGCCTCTCTTTTAATTTTTCAAGTTGTGTTTTAGGTTTTAAGATTCATCCTATCATCTATTGGGATATGGCACCTTTGCGATAAACTCCCATATCTCCTTTTCTACATGGAAAAGTCTACACTCCTTGAAAGAGCAATGTCTTGTTAACATAAGATCTCTAGAGAATCTATGGTGTGATTCCATCACACTAGAGATTTTATGTGTCATGCTTTTGCCACATATAGTTGATGTCCTTTAACCCAAATGATCAAATTCTTGACATTTTCCATGCTTCCTTCTTTTAGATGAGAATGACATAATCCCCATCCTTATCTTAGCCCAAAATCTTCCTTTAATGGTTATGTATTATTCTTCACATCTTAATATTATTTACTTTATGTGCTCTAATATAGCTCGTGCATGATAAATTCCTACGATCATTGTAGCCAATTTTTACAACAAGCAATAGTTTAAGTTTGATGGAAACAATTCAAATTAGTTTAGTAAGGATGATAAAAACACTCACTCAAAAAGAAACAAACTTATGCTTGAAAAATGGCAAAGTTGAAGAATAAACTTTTTAGACAAATGAAGAGAATGGGCTCAACAATCTAATCCAAAAACAAGAGGATTTGGGGAACATATTAACACCAAGGAACTTGAAAACATGTTTAAGAATGAAAAACATGATTACTCAACTTTGTTCAACACCTTTCAAGAGTGCCATCTAGAGGACAATGTACGTAGATTGAGTTTAGCATTGGTTAAAGCTATCAAATCTATTTGAGATGTTTGACATGGATAAAACTACCCAAATGTGATAGACCTAAGATGCCGATTATCTAGAAGAAAAGAGGAAGCATCTCCAAGGGTGTCCATTGAGTTTTTAACTCCTTCCCCAATGTGTCATAGGAAAAACATAGATATGAGAGACAGTCTTTGGAAGGCATTTGGATTTTGCAACCTGTGACACATTGTAGGAAGGGTATAGTTCTAATTTTGAGTACAAATTTATTCCAGAAGGAGTTGAAGGTCGTTGCATAAATAATTGTATATATACACTAAATATTATTTACTAGCATCTTTAACATTTTAAACTTCATTTCTATTACTGATTAGATGCATTTATCTAATTTGTAAGTTATTCTTATTTGATTAAAAAATATTTTATTCTACCATGAAATCTTGTATTTTTTTTTCCATGTCTTTTTATGGCATCTCATATTTGTATAGAATTGATATGCAATCATCTAATCATTTTTATCTCTTCATTTTAGTGATAGATCACAAAGTGTAATTTGAAGCATTGATGAAAAATAAAATATAAATATAATTTTTTCTAGAAGAATTCTAGTCTTTAAACACTTTTCATGTCAAGGAGTGTGTTGGTGCATACTATCTCCCACCATTGATATATCATCTAATTATGACAAGTTTGACTAAAGTAACAATTTCATCATAATCATTATTAGATACTCTTACTTTGTTTCAAGACACCCTTTTTCAATTTAGACACATATATACATCATGTTAAACCCTCAAATTATCTCAATTAGCACCCATTCTATCTTCTCTCATTCCCCTTGGTTGTATTTATATCCATGTACAGTATGGGCTATGGATAGCGTGATCAACTTACAAGCTATGGATAATTTTGTTATGTATTACTATTTTTAATGTAATGTAAGCTAACACAACTAGCTATGGTTGGTAGCATATATATATACATTAATAATGATAAATTTAGCTTGAGTATAGATAACCTATCCTTATGCCTATTTTCAAAATCATAACGCAAAGATATTTTCCTTTTAACATGTATTTACAACATATTTAGGATGCATTTTTGAAATATTAAGGAGAATAAAGGGACTTTATTGGGTGAACATTGAATCAAATTACAAGGACTAAAAGAATTAAAATCAAGAATTTATTGCAAACCAAGACTAGTGACTTGGGCACATGCACTTGAATTGTTAGGTTATGTTCCAAAAACTAGGATGGATATTCCATACACTAGTTCATGGACAATGGATTTTATTTTTAAAAAAATATTTGACTAAATTAACTTGCAAATAATAAACAACTTAGAATTGAGAAAATAATGAATTAAATACCAAACATCATGACACCAATATACCCTAGAGAAATTTGCTTTAGGTGAAAAATCCAACAAACATGGAGTATGTCTTATCACTCAAAGATGGCATACAACTTGGTCCAATCTAGTTGGACTTAAACCACATCAATAAATTAATATGCTACCTCAAAGAACTAATCAACCTCTCAAGAATCCATAACCTTGCTTGTCAACTCATAATAGTCACTAGGATATCATAAACATGCATAAAATGCTAATCTTAATCCCCCAGTTTCTCTCTTTGATGCTAGTTCAAAATTACATTGCATACTTATAGAGAAATAACTATGAGAAACCCTTGGAAATCCAAAAAAATGAAAAATTTAGAAGACAAAAAATTCTAACATCAAAGGATGTTTTTTCTAAGTATGATTGAAACTACTATTTCCTATAAAGAGATAATTTTGAAATTTCCCTAATGTTGTGCCTTCACACTCACGCCCCATTTTGTCTTTGACAAAGTGAGGACCCCCTTCTTTTCTTTTTGTGTGCCATTATTTTCCTTCCGTCTTTCTTTCTCTCTCTTCCTTTTCTTTCCCTTCTCTTTCCTTTATCCTCCCTTCTTCTTTCTTTGTTTTCTTTCGTTTTATTGCCTTGTTGAGATTCAAAGGATTGGGCTTCTCAATATTTGAATACTCACAACATCGTTCCTGATCCTCGACCCCTACTTCAACATTTGTTGTTGTTTCATTTGTCATCCTTTTGGACTTCATGTGTTGAGCAATCCTTATATCGTATGCTTGATCCACGGGGCCCGATGGCAGTGATGTCTTGTCACCTTAAGCCCTATGCACGTCAAATCACTCGTACAAATTGAATGCACTGACATAGGTAATTGAATGCAAAATTTAATGCCAATAATGATCCCACCCAAGGAGTTTATTAGGTTAATTTAGCTCATTTTTACATTCACCCTTGGCTATTTCGTGCAAGAGCTCTATGAATTTTATGCTTCTAGTGTAAATATGAAACCTCTTTTGTTGGTTTGATTTGTGTCTGTGTTGCATTGATCGTGCGGGTTTATTGGATTTTTGGCACCCGTACTTTGGTCACATGTGGATTGCTCATTCTTTGGTGTTCTTGTGGCTACTTGTGTGTTTGTGGGTGTTTTTGCGGCCGTGTTTTGTGTTTCCTGGTTTGTGTGTTTGGGTTCATTGTTGCTTGAGCATCGTTAGTTCATTCGTGGTGTTTGTTTGTGCTTTTCTTGTGTACTTGTTTTGGGTTTGTGGTGTTTCTCACCCCACTCACACAATATTTATAGGTTAGAATGAAAATCTTATCAAATTTAAGCTTTTAAAATTCTCTTCTTGATATCTACTTGTTTTTTTTTTTTTGTGTTCGTCAATCTGGTTTTGGGTTTCCTTTGTTGTCTTCCTACTATTTTTTTCCCTTCATTTTTTGTTGCTTTGTTTCGCTCCTTTTATTTATTTATTTTTCACCTCTTTAGATCAATTTCTTTCCTTGATGCGTCGATTGAGGATGCTTATGATGTCATCGATTAGGCGTTAGGCCTCAAGCTTACCGAGGTTTTCTTTTTGCCTTAGCATTTTTTATCATCACTTTTCGGGCATCGGGTGCTGGACATACCACTTACTCGATGAGCTGGTAATACAACATGCAATACATCAAACTTCTGACCCTCAATCCCTGACCCTTTACCAAAAGGTCACAGAGTCTTGGTTAGGTATTAAAATAACAAATACATGGATATGAAACTGATCCTCGACCGTGGAGGATTTCAAAAAAGACAACCAAATATTTTTAACCAGTTTTTGGGCATCAACCGTCAAGGATACCACTTACAAAATTTCTAATAGAGTTAGAAAGGTAAGAGGTATCCCTGATCCTCAATAACCCACATGATCACTTAGTGAGAATTCTTGGTTTTAAGAACCTCCTTTGGTCATTGGACGTCAGACATACCTTTTACAAACTTCCTTATTGAGGTAGGAGGTATCACTAAAGCTTGACCCCTGACACACAAAATAATAAACAAAAGTTTATCTTTTCCTTAGCCAAAATGAACCATTTTGATAAACATGATTTTTGAGAAATGTAATTGGATGTCGAGCATCGAAAATTTTAGTTACGTAAATGCCAAAATATTAAAACAAAGAGTAGGCGGTGAACTCGACTCCCGAATCCTGATAGTTGCAATAAATTTTAGACATCGGTACTCAGAATTGCTCCTTGAGTCTTTCAAAACATTTCAAACATAAGATAAAGGTTAGACCTGAATCTCGACCCTCGAGCAGTGAAATCAAGCATTCAGACAACGCTAGTCAGTCTTTCGACTTAATAATAGCAACATTGCTATAAAATAAGAGGTAAGGAGTATCCCCGATACTTGACCTCCAAAAGACCGGAACTTGAAGTAAAATTTCCTCATGATATTTAGCTCATTTTGATAACAGGTATGAGGGATCCCTGATCCCCAATTCCCAATTCCCAAAGGACCAAAAGTATGAAGATTGAATTCTTACTTGGGATAACACTTTAACCCTTTTGGTATAAGGTAGAAGGGAGGCCCAAATCCTGATCCTCGATTCCCGAAGGACCAAAAGTATGAAAATTAAATTCTTAAGGGATAACACTTTAACCCTTTTGGTATAAGGTAGAAGGGAGGCTTGAAGCTTGATCCCTAAAATATTTTTTGATCTTCTAACCTTCTTTTTAAACAAGTTATCATTGTGAAAAATGAGATGTATATGGACTAATATAACTTGATTTTGAAGATTTGCTTTCTTTTGATATAAAAAATGGTAACATGGTGTTTATACATGTAGGAAACATGCCACCAAAGGATCCCGTAGAAATGGAGTATCAATATAAAGGCTATTGTCTAGCTTCCAAAAAAATTTCCCTGTACAAGAAGATCAAAGACACCAACCTTAGTCATGTGGACATGGAAGAATTCAAATGGAGGATCTATAATGAAGAAACAAGCACATGTGCTGCCATGTCACTTGGTAATTCTAGATTGGTACAAGATGTTACCTTCCTGGTGACCGTTTAGTCCCCAGAGTTAGTCCTTACCTATGCTCACTACTACAACCATAGGACCAAAAAGGTGATGGGGTCATAAGTTGTCCTAGATGTAACTCTTGAAATTATTAAGAAGATTTTTAGAATTCTTGTCCAAACCCAGTATGAGGTAGTGGATATGAAGAAATCCATACACTATTTGGTGATCATGAGGCCAACAATTTGAACTATATTAATAACATGCTAGTCATTCCTAGAAAGGTATCTCTCAAGATGGCTAAGATGCAACATATGAGTGAGTTTAAAGAGGACATCAAGGATTTAATTGTCCTATTGAGCATGGTTTTTCGATATCAACATGCCCAAGACTTCTACCCATGGATTATGAAATTCATCTTAACCATCAATGATGCCACCAAGAAGAAGATTGATTGGGAAAATTTTATTAGTGATACACTCCATGATCAATTGGGCACAATCCTTACAACATCAAAGTTCTACATGACCTCTTATTTGGTCTATCTCTTGGCATCCCAAGCCTCCTTCCTAGGAATTGATAGAGTTGGTGCTTTTGAGCTTGGAGAAGTTACAATTTATGAACACTATCCTCGATTGAAGTTGGAGGATAGCTATACATATTTTTATGTTGTCAATGACAACTTTGTTTATGCTATAATTAGAGGACTGGAAGGAGACTTCAACAAAAGAATCTTCAATGAAGCAATGGAAGCATTGAAGGCATGGGGAAATTGGTACATCCAATTTAAGACCTTATCATATATTAGAGTGATAGGCTTTCAAAATATGCCATAAAAGCTTCTGAGGTACCCCTTAGACAAGATGATTCTATTGGAAGTTTGCAAGGAAGGTAACAAAAATCCACCAGCTCATTGCTGGGAAACATAAGCCTAGATACAAATTCCCCATCCAAATAGGGGTATATTCATGTGATAATATGTAAAGTTTAAAGAGTGGGGATGTGGAATTGGAAAAGTATAGTTTGGTGTTGTATAATGATGCTTGACCTCGATTTGACCCATTTGGCAGGATTGGGAAGGTATTTGGTTCATTTAGGGGTATTAGCAATCTTGCATCACCAAAAATATTGCTAATTTATTTTTGTTTATTTTCAATAAAGGCTTAGGGTTATGAAAATAAATATTTTTAATTTTCAACTTTGTAATTTTTCTTGTGACCCAATGGAAGTGTCATAGTTGAACAAATTTGATTGGCCATGGTTTAGGTGCCCATGTGAAGGCCACATGAGAATTGAATAATTTTATAACTTTATGACTATTTCTCCAAATGGGGCGTGGGTTTTCCAAGGAGGTGTTTTTCTTGTGGTTTTGGAAAACCATAGTGGTTTTTCACATTCACAAATCTATATATTTAGGTCTTGTCATTTGGGAAGAGGGATTTGAGATTTTTTGCAAGTGATATGGAGAGATGTTGCTAAATTGAAGAGAGGATTTGAAAAATTCAATGTTGCAGATCTCTATTTGCATAGAAGCCCATGTTTTAGGGAGCTAGTGAGCTCCATATTTTGGGAGATAGTGAGCTAGTGAAGTCCATGTGAAGGGAGCTTGAGAGCTTTAGTAGAAGAAGGGTTGAAAGATACCAAGTAGACATTTTTGTTATAGGTTTGAAGGTGTACTACAATAGCAAGAATATTGGTGATTTCATGGTTTGATTGCAAGAGTGATTTCTAATGAAGATTGTTGGTTGAAGGAGTGAGAATTGGGTAAAAGAAAAGAGATTGAGGGAAACCATTTTGTATTTAATTTTTTCTATCATATTTCAGTCTCATATCAGATTTGTAATTTTTTTCATCAGTCCATATGGCTGCAGAACAATGTATTTTTAGAAATTATTTGTTGTTATGTAATTGAAGAAGATTTTAAATGAAAAAAGAATACTTGCAAATTTTTGTGTTATTTCAAACCATTTCTAAGTTGAATTTTTAGATTGTTATGAGTATGTGAATGATGGTTTGTTTTTTCACTTCATCAGTGGTATTAGAGCTAGTGATCTTAAGTGTGTGGACAGATCACCGAATGTGAGGTAGTCTACACTAGGACTTGTGGGTAGAGAAGAGGAAGCAGTTGTGGAAAGCTCAAAATGATTGTTGCAGGTATGAGAGAAGCCCTAAGAAATTGAGAGCTAGGAAGCCACAAATTAAATGTCTTTGAAAATTGCAGAGCGTGTGATGTGATTTGAGGAAATTACAATAGTTGAGAGGATGGGATGGGTCTTGAGGAGGCCTGTAAGAATTTTATTTTGGGAACAATATTGGGAAGAAGTGGAAAATAGGAACTACTGTGAAGAATTTGAGAAGCTCCAGGAGGAAGTAAATGTATTGGAAAGGAAGATTAAAGAGGAAGTGAGAGTGTGGGATGAGAGACATGGGAAGAAGAATGTTCTCATGAAAAAGAACATTGAAGAAAATATGAGAAAGAAAAAGTATTGCAACCCTTTGGAAGGGATTGAATGCAATGAATAATATGTGGGGGAAACCCACACAAATGGAGAAGATGATGAGGCACAAGTTGTAGAGATAACGTGTGAATGGAGTGTATTATGTAAAGCAGATGAAGAAGGTTTGCAATAAAAAATTGTGAACATGGATGGTCTTAAATTTGAAAAAAAAATTGGTGAAGATGAAGATGATTTCTTGTTGAAAGAAGAGATGGAAAGAATCAAAAATTTGTTGGAAGGAGAATTGATGGACAAACACGAAGAGGAGTTTGCAAACTTGTCATTGGAGGTGAGAAGATGGATGTTGCAGTGAACAAGAATGAGGTAAATTTTAATTTTGAATTTAGTTGTGATGATTCTATACCTTCTTTGGTGAGATTAGAAGAGGATGTCGAGCAAGAAGAGAGCATGCAAATGGAAATTTTTAATTTCCATGAAGTAGCAATTGCAGATTTGTATAAGGATGTAGTATATTTTGATTTTTGTTTGGATTATCATATTTGCATGTAGAAGTTGTAGATGATGGTGCAAGAGGAAGTTGGTGGAGGTGGTCAGTTTGTGGTGGGTTGAATCCCACAAGAGAAAAGAGGAGTGGTATTAGGAGGAGGAGGATGGTTCATGGTGGATACAAATCCATGAGAGGAGAGAAGAATGGAGTGTTGAGTTGTCAGAGGAGGAGGTTGTTTGTTCCATCTAAGTGTTGGAAGAGGAGAAAGAAGAATCAATTGCAAGTACCAAATTCAGTGATAGAGTTTGCTAAGGATTGCTTGCAATCTGAAAGGGTGGTACTACCACTCAACTCCATTTTGTGAATCCATATTCACAAAAAAATTCTTACCTCAGGTGTCTGATGCAGGAGCATCTTGGGGTATTAGCAATCTTGCATCACCAAAAATATTGCTATTTTATTTTTGTTTATTTTCAATAAGGGATTAGGGTTATGAAAATAAATACTTTTAAGTTTCAACTTTGTAATTTTCCTTGTGGTAAAATTATAAATGTAATTTTGGAGGAATAATGCTCTGATAAATGTTTCAAAGGCATAAATAGGGAATATTCCATTTGGGCATCCCATTTCTAGGTGTGAGCCACTTGGTATGCATGTTCTTGCATGTTGAATTACATTCTTTGCATGTTGGGGCCACTATATTTGCATGTTCTTGCATGTCCATATTTAGAGTCATCAAAGCCGTCGAGAATCAATGGAGGTGTCATAGTTAAACAAATTTGATTGGCCATGGTTTAGGTGCCCATATGAAGGCCATGTGAGCATAAAATAATTTTATTATTTTTGTAATGTCGTAAAATTGCACTCCTTGCAATTTCACATACATTCTTGTATCCACTTTGGTGTCCACTCCCTTAGCACTTGTGTAGGCTCATTTCAGCTCTTGCATTAGTTTATTTCCCTCTTAGGATGCTAAAAGGCTCACTTTTCAGTAGCTACCTTTGCCCGTTCGCTTTGCATTAAACTTTGTGATTTTCTCGTTCGTGTCCTTTTGTAGCGTGATGTGTTCGAACACTAGTGCGTCACACGGATGTCCATGCGTTGCACTAGTGTCTTGCGACATTTCAACGTTCAAACGACCACTTCTGAGCATGTTTTCCACTTGTCATCTTCTTTTGTCGGTGGTAACAACTTAGGATGCCTTGTAACAGCTCAGGAAGCTTCTTTTCCCTCCTTAAAAGTCATCTTCTCAACTCATTTGGTCTCTTCTTCTACTTCTTGGCTTCTATCTTGGACATTCTCCCATCTTTCCATCTTGCTTGCACAAATCCCTCACTTGTTGCAACATTCTCTTGCACTCTCACAAAACCCTCTACAACACTCTTGGCTCTTGTAGCTCTCTTTGTTTCCCTCCTTGCCTTCCTAAGCCTTGCATCTGGTATCTACCTTGTGCTTGGGAGCATCTTGGGATTTCTCACAATCCCCTATCAATTGCATCTTTATCTTGTGATACAGGTTTTCCTCCTCAAGCGGGGACTGCTTTTATCACCTATATTTTGTGATACAGGTTCTCCTCCTTGAGCAGGGATTGCTTTCATCACTCCTTTGTTCATTTTTCTCTATCTATTTGGCTGTCTGTGGAGGTGGGCACACCAAAATGGGGGTTTGACTGAGGAAAACCCCTATACATCCTCAAAATTTTCTCCAGATCTTACACATGCAGGTATTGAAGATATCTACTTGCTGGAGGCTTCACTACTTGGGTGGTTGTAAGAACTTTCTTTCTTCTCCTTATCTTTATCATTTCTACTTCACTTTATTTTAGTTCTGTTATATTCTGTTGCTTTCTTACGATCCAATATTTCTTAGCAATTAGAGAAGCAACCACTTTGTCATTTTCTATGATATTCTTGCTTTTTGGTCCATACAGACGCCAGTACGTTGTGTTGTCATCCCAGAACCGTGTTGTTGTCCTTTAGTCGAGAGCCCATTAGTCTATCTAGAAAATCTTCGTGACTTGTTCTATCTGATTCTAGAACTCTTGTGTGTTGTTCCTTGAGGTAGTTTAGGGCAGTTCTCTCTGTGAGGCTCTCTAAATGAAGAGAACTAATGAGCCGCAAATCCCCCTTCTCTACAATTTTATGATTATTTCTCCAAATGGGTCATGGGTTTTCCAAGGAGGTGTTTTTCTTATGGTTTTGGAAAACCATAGTGGTTTTTATCATTCACAAATCTATGTATTCAAGCCTTTTCATTTGGGAAGATGGCTTTGGGAGTTTTTGTAGGTGAGATGGGGAGATGTTTCCAAATTGAAGAGAGGATTTGAAGACTCCATTGTTGTAGATTTCTATTTGCATAGAAGCCCATGTTTTAGGGAGCTAGTGAGCTCCACATTTTGGGAGATAGTGAGCTAGTGAAGTCCATGTGAAGGGAGCTTGAGAGCTTCATTAGAAGAAGGGTTGAAAGATACCAAAAAGACATCTTTGTTGTAGGCTTGAAGGTGTACTACAACAACAATAAGATTGGTGATCTCATGGTTTGATTGCAACAGTGATTTATAATGAAGATTGTTGGTTGAAGGAGCAAGAATCGGGTGAAAGAAGAGAGATTGAGGGAAACCATTTTGTATTTTTCTGTAATATTTTAGTCTCATATCAAATTTGTAATGTTTTCATCAGTCCATATGGTTGCAGAACAAGGTATTTTTAGAAATTCTTTGTTGTTATGTAATTGAAGAAGATTTTGAATGGACAAAGAAGAATACTTCTTGCAATTTTTTGTGTTGTTTCAAACCATTACTAAGTTGAATTTTCAGATTGTTGTGAGTATGTGAATGATGGTTGGTTTTTTCACTTCATCAAGAATTCAAATTTATAATGAAGGATTACTATCGGCTGACAATAAATTGATTAAATCTTGCACTAAGGCTTGTGTCTCGAAGGAATTAAAAAATATGGAAAAGTTCTTGATCTAGTCTACCACAATCAACAAGTGTATAATCAACCAATCTTCAATGAAGATCGGTCGGTGGATTAAATTGATGACATAAACACAAGGGCACACGATGTAGTAGCCCGTTCTCTCTGATGTCTCAAATGGCATTTTCCAATGATGAGACTACTAGAACCAACAAAGGCATTGGAGAAAACTAAGAAAGGAGAAGGGTCATCTATTGCTGAGAAAGCCAAGGCTAGAGAGGGATCATTTGTTGTTGTTGCTTCCCCTGCCAAGGAAATTGCAAAGAAAAAACCTCCAAAGGTGGAACTTCCTCTACATGAAACTCCTCTTAAGTACGGGGTTTCCTTTGTGCTTCCTCTTCAACATGAATTTCTTTCTCTACCTCTCCCTCTTCAAGTATTGTTTCCTCTCTTATAGGTGGTTCATCTTCAAGGAGAGAGGAGGAGGTGGAGGTGTATTAGGAGGAACTCCTGAAGGTTGTTGTGATTGAGGAAGAAGATCAAAACAAGTTACTAGATGGGTGAGAGCAACTGATTTTTGAGTCAAAGTTTTAAATAAGTGCAAAGCTAAATTGAATAAAGATAGAAGCCAAGCTAAGGAAACAATGAACAATATTCACTAGGCCATTGAAGACTTAGGATGCACATTTTGGGAAATGCCTGTGTTGGTGATAGATCACAGTAAGATGGTCGAGGAACTAGAAAATCAGATGTAGGGATAGGTCACACAGGCAGGTATTGATAAAATGATGAATAAGAAGGATAAACTCTAGTCACTTAAAGAAGAGTTGGCTGCCTTCAAAGATTTACAACAATAAATGAAGAAATCAACATTTGATCAGAGAATAAAGTTCCAATACTACAAAGGACCATCGATGGAGATGATGAATGAAGTTGTGTTGGTATTCAATAGCTTCACAAAATAAATGGAGATAGAAATATTCTTCTATTGTTGTGTTTTTTGTGCTTTTTCAATAAACTATTGCAAATTCTCATGCCCAACTGGGAGAATAAATTTGGTGTGGGAAATTTTGGGAGCTGATAGTTACTTTCAATTAGATTTTAGTTACTTTTAGCTTTTCTATTTCCTAAATTTTAGCATAGTTGAACTGAACTCAAACTAGGGCACCCAATTTTGCTTTATTTAATTTTTAGTTTGCTTTTGTTCAAACTAGAGCCCTGGAGTTAGTTCCAATTAGCTTTTTCGTTAAGATCCACAATTTTAGGAACTTAGATCTCTATTTAATTTTTGTTTTCGATCATTTCGAAGGATTTGATTTTTATGTAATTTTTTTGAACAAACTTATGCACTCTCAACATGGATTTCTTACTACCTTTGTGAAGATCCAAAATTTTGATTAATCAAAGGATTATGCCTATTTTGCATGCATCTCAATTGGGATCCTTCGTAATGGTATGATATTTTATGTTATCTAAATTGAGTAAATTAGTGAAGTCTTGAATAAAAGTAAGATTTCATCTCAGGTCCACGCATGCTTGATGGCCTTCTAATTGCATGAAATCTTAAAGTCTTGTGTTGATTATATTCCTTTGAAGATTGCATCATTACTAAACAGTAAATGTATGAATAACTATTTACATTGGTAATAGTTTTGTGGGATTTCATTTAAATGTTCAAAGTTGATTGCTGAAATAGTTTCCTATCATTGTTTGTTAGATTAAATTTATTTCAAATTCCCTTGTTACCCTATTCATCTTTTGAATTTTATTTGAATCAAGTTTGGAACCATTGAAAAGAGCATTAATTTAATACAAATTTGCTACAGATCTAACATGCAATGCGTTTACTAAATTTCTAGAATTATTATTTTGAATTGCATGTTTTAAATATCATTTTCTAGGAAAGCTAATAACTAGATCCCTTGTGAAATATGTTGACGACGAACACTGTGCTACCCCCGCAATCAAGACTTGACTAGAAAGGAACCTTGGAGTAATTTATTTACTTTTCAAGAGAAGTAATAACCTATTATTAGTTAGTGTGGACACTAAAATTGTACTCCATTCTTGGAGATAGTACAATCCTTGGTCTAATTTAGACCTATTTTGGGTACCCTTGCATTAATCATCCTTTAAATAAACATTTATAGGCCCCTAGGACTCATTATTTTGGACCTTGAGGCTTATTCCACTTAAAAATCATATAAATCCCAACAAATAGCATTCAATTCAGAAAACCCACCTCAAAAACCTTATGTGGCACCTATTTTCCACCTTGGGCGAATGAGTCCCCTCTGGGGGATTATTCAATTTTGAGCAGGAAAATCACCAACCTAATTCAAATTTCTGATGGATGTCGGCCTATGAGATCTAAATAATGATTAATTAGGTATTGATTCCTATAAATACAAATTTTTAGGTCATTTTTCAAAACATCTAACTGTCACTTTTAACAAATAAATTCAAGAGTCAAGTGTTGAATATCTTTCACCAGAAGATTCAAAATTCTATATACAGCAAGGTTGAAGCTTTAGGACAACTTTCAAGGGTTTTTTGTAGGTTTTCAAGCTCACTTTTTGTCCAAGATATTTCATTGCTTAGGGTTGATCATGGATGCTTATGGAGAATCATGAAGAATTCTAGGTTGGGGAGATGCAACTAGCCATCAAGCCAAGCCTAAGGACTTGTTTTCTAAGTGATTCAATCTTCCATTTTCTCTCTATCTTCAGCCTAAGGAAGGTTTGCATGTTATTAAGATTCATTTCTAATGTTATTTAGGGTCTCTTGGAATGAGTCTTGCATCATTATAGTTTCATTTATGCATCTTATTCTTGCATGTTAGAATAGGGTTGCATCTTGCTTAAGATTTCCTAGCCTTAGATGCACTTAGGGCTAGGGTTTTGATACATATTTCATTATCTCTTTCAAGGTTTAAATACCAACTAGGGGTTTGATCAAGGCAAACCCCCCATTAGAAACCAAATTATATTCTATTTTGTAGGTGTTTTCACAAAATCGGATCTGGGTTTCAATCGGGGAAAAAAGTGCAAACCGGGAGCTACAAATTGCACTTTCAAATTTCTCAAAATATGAAAGTAGAATAAGTCACCATCAATGGCATATGAGTCCCACCAGAGGTATTTTCCAGATCAATTTGCAGATTCCAGTACCCATTTCCTTGAAACTACTTTCTGGGCAGAAACCCTTATTTAGGACTAAGTCGCCCATCTTGGCGTATGTATCCCAGTTGGCCAGAAAATTAGATTTTCCAGAATTTTAGAGACATCTACAGTATTCACTCAGGCCTATGTTAGTTTCCAGGTGCACTATTTCTATTTGGCTTCTTTATCTTGATTTATATTGCATTCAATCTATCTTTTTGCATATCATAATGTGTTTTCAAACACTTTGCATTTTCTTAGTTTTGCATCCATATTTTATCTTCTTTATCACTTTTCTACCTTAAGAACAATCTCCTTTGATAGATTTCAATCTCTATTGCATTGGAATCTGATAGAATTTTTCTTGAGTGTGAGCACTATGAAATTGGATTCCTCTTCCTTCATTCCCCTTTTAGGTGTGGATAAGAGAAGTTGTGACTCCATTTCCTTTGTTCACATTAGCAAGTTGGAAGTGTTGAAACCACCCCCAACACTTAACACGTCTAAACTTTACTCGACACTTTCAAAACTACCTTGATTCATCTAAAATCACCTAGACACATCTAAAATTGCCACTCTCAACAAATTTTTCTCTCCAAACTTTTAGAAACCATAAATTTTGCATACTACTACAAACCCCATTTGAATATATGTAATTATTGTTAACTAGTATTAGTTAGGATGCACATTCTTTGTAATTCATCCCACTAGTTAGTTAGAATAAATTATTTATATCCCATATGTCTAGATAGAAATAGATGCATCTAGTAAGACTCATTATATTATAATAACTTTCCAAGTGGAAGGAAACTTGGATATTTCTAATTGGAGTATATGCTTTACTAAGAGGTTACCCCATTAAAGTGGCACTATGAAGATAATACAAATCCTTTTGTTTCTCTTTTGTGTGTGTGTGTGGATTGCCTTTATTTCTCTTGTATAATGATCACAATGGTATTAGAGTTCCTTTGAGGGTTATTTTTTGTAGCAATATTATAATTTTATTTCTATCTATTCCTATTCAAAATATTCTCTCACCTTGTCCTCTCAAGATCTTGGTGATAAAAAAGTGGCTATATAAGTAATAGCGGTAAAATATTTCCTAAGATCTACCCATTTATTTTCCCTAGCAAAGATTTTTTTAGGTTAAAAACCTTGTTCCAAGGGTTTTCACGTATCCTTAGAAGAGTTGTAATTTTTTGCTAAGTTAGATCCCCCATAGAGGATCTAGTGAATTGAGTGGTGCTTTCACTCCAATACCTAGGCCTTAGATGAACTCTTTATATGATTGTGAGCTTCCACATACCCTCAAGTATATTGGAAGAATCCACAAGATTTAAATAAAACCCTAAACAATCTTTGACCATGTGAATTCTATGATGCCCTAGTAAGTAGTTATCCCTAGAAAATTACTTGTGTCATATCTTAGAGATAAAATAGAAAGCTATTGGAATAATATAGATCCTTTGTAGTTGGTGCTTTGAATGTTGTCCTAACACTACTTACGAATGAGATCAATATATTTGTGATTTCATAAACCAAACACACCTTGTATAAATATTTCCCTCTTATACCATATTGTGCGCAGTTATATCTGGGCACTGGTAGTTATACTTTGCAACAATTGAGTGATTTTGTGATATTACATTGATCAAACATTGCGTCAAATTATTCTTAAAACAAAAGTTATTTCTATATTATAAGTTTTTGTTTGTAAATTCTAATCATAGGTTCATCTCATATATATAGTTCACAATAATATAACTTTTGAAGCCAAATGGTCTCAATCGAGGCACAATTTGATAGTTCGACCACAAAAGCGACCCATATGATATTATAATTCAAAAAAAAGTATAGGACAATTTTTATTCCTTTTGTGAATTGTCCCCATTGTAATCTTCTTTCAAGCCAATAATTGTGGCATATAACTCTAGGCACCCTTTTTTTTAGCCTGGGCCACTATTTATCTCATTTAAGCACCTAAATGACTGTGATCATCTCTTTGTCATAATATTTTTGCCATATAATTCTAGTAACAATTTTGGCAACCTAAATATATTCACTATGGTTAGTGGCCACAAATCACAAGACCAACCAAATATTTCTTTGGAATCCATCTAGGAAAAAGTCCAATAACTACAATATGAGTAATATCCACGCCTTTTCAAGCTCAATAGGCTCAATATGGTAGAATATCCGAGTAATAAATATGAGAGACCTTCATTCTATGTATAATTATGTGATGAAGAGGTTTGACAATATGAATCATTTTAGGGGTCAACATTCTCCAATTGAGGACTTTTCATGTCATGACCCTCTTCCTTAAAACATTTGAAAAATTGTTTATTTATTTATTTATTAAGTTGAGTTAGTTTCAAATAATTTTTATTTTATTTTATTAAGTATAAATTTATGAAGTTAAAACCCAAGGAAAAAATTAAATATTAAAGAAATTGAATCAAATTAATAAATTAATCAAATATATATAGTCATAAGAAAAATCAAAACCTTTAGAAAAATAAAATAAATATTTTTCTTTAAAACACATGCAATTTAAATTAGAAATAAATACATAAATTAAATTCATGATGTAAAATTTATTTAATATTTTAAAACTCATATTATGGGAGAAAAATAAACCACACTTGACAATATAAGTCTTTTAAAAATTATGACAAATAAAACTAATTTTGAGGGCAAAAGATAAAATGGAAAGAATAAAACTAAAATTGACCTTTTTATGCAAAATGAGAGTTACATATTTTATATTTGAAAGATTCTATGAGAAGGTAGGTTACTTATATCATATTAGTGGAAACTATTTTTGAAAAAGAATATATTAATGATTAATAGTTAAAAAAAACAAATTTCCCTCTTTATTACAAAGGAGGATTTCATTTTCTTCTTTTATAAGAAGAAAGGAAGAGGAAAATATTGAAAATATTTCTTTCCTTTTGATTTTTTTTAATTTTCTTAAAATAAAATAAAAATACATTAATTTTTATTATTCTTATATTTTTTACATAACCATTATTTTAAAATCATATATATACACATATTTATTTTGAAATAAAATATACTTTATATGATATATATTATAAAATCTTATATTCAAATATTTATAATATAAATTTTTTTTATTTATTAAAGTATTTTTAAAATAAAATCTACATGTATAATAATTTAAAAACTATATAAATTGATTATATAAATAAATAAATAATATGTTTTCTAAAAAAAATCATATATAAATTGATACTATAAATAATATAAATTATTTATTTTTATTGCCTCTTTTAAAAGAAGTTCTAGCTATAGGGAAAAATAATAATTTAGTTTTACCTTTTTTTATTAAAACAGATTATATATGTAAAATTGAATATAATATATAGAATATAAGGAAAGTTTACATATTTATATATAATATTAAATTAAATAGACATAAATATTTAAATTAAATATGATTACTATATATAAATATAGGATTTATTAATATTTAATAATAAATTTAAACTATAAATATATTTAAGGAAATTTTAAATTTATTGATTTTTTTTTTTGTTACGTAAGAGAGATTATATTCATATGAAAAAGATTTACAAACATTTGCGAGCGCAGGATATGGATTTGTGCCCTGAACCAAAAAATCACCAGAAACATCCGCCCAAACCAAACCCCTAAGGATCAAACCAAAATGGCTACCAGCCATAGTAGACCGCCATGCAACCAATGCCAAAACAACCGAGCTTAGCCTAGCAAAATGCCCGTCTTTGGTAGACAATTGAATAGAGTAGGAAACAAAACTTTACAAAAACCCTACTGTGAACCATCCCTGCCCAAATACCTCCCACTAGCAAGAAGCTAAGAAGAAACTACTAAACCCCCAAACCCGACGCCATAGCACAAAGTACCCAACATTTATAGAAAGCCATTTGCTTTTGCAAAGGCATCAAAATCTTTAACCCAAACTAACCTCAACCAGGCGAAAGATCTTCTTCAGGAAATTCACCACTATCACAACAATCATCCTATGTCACACAAGGGCCATCCCTTTTAAATTGAGGAGGAAGGGGTAGATTTTGATAACGTTCCCCGATTTCTTGACCAATTTCAAATCACACGGGCGCAGAGCACCTTTGCTAGAAATGGAATCCTTTAAAATCTCCTCCAAACCGCCCAACAACTCCTTGAAAAATTTACCCATCAGAGTTTTAGCTTCGTCCTTGCGGACCCAGTTGTCTAGAATAGAAGCCAAAAACTGCGATGCCACCTGCGAATTTGCTCTAAAATACTCCTTCTGCTCCAAGTGCTTCTTTCCAAGCACCATTTTCACCGCCACAACCATTAGCAGATCGATATTCAGCAGAATGCACTTTAAGCGTTGGTTTGCTATCTCTTGAAAGGCATTTTGGTGTTCCTTGCAATTGAGGACTAAAGGGATATTGGCCCCAAAGCAAGCAATTGACTCCACCGAAATATCCACCATGAATTTTGTGCACCCAGCCATAGCCATCTAGACATCGGACACAAAACAAAGATGCAAGCTCACGTAGAGAAAGAAAGGAAACATTACCCTCGCCACCCACAAACAAGAATGGAGCCACACCACAATGGATGCCACCTTTATTATGTTGTACACTGCCAACGTGCTTACCACATGATCATTTCCTAATGCCACTGTCGTCGTCACTCAAGTGAATAAGTACACGTATAAACGACATGAGCAATCATATCGATTGTTTTGGGAAGCGATTAAATCCTCCCAAGCCACCAACGGTACCACAAAATGATGGCGTCATAAAGATGCCCTGCACCCTATCACACATGTAAAGAGGAGACAACAACCGATCCACACCCGTCCACCTTAGATTGAGCACCCACGAATCGACAAACTTGCCACAATCTATGTGGCAAGTCGCCAGTCCTACCGCCCACTAAATTTATTGAATATTATTATAAAGGTTATTTTAATTTTAATTTTAGCGATTAATAAATTAATATATTAATGTTAGTAAATTTAATTTAATTTTAATAATGAGAAATAAATCATTTTTAAAAAATTAGATAAAAGAAATGATAAAGTTATCAAGAATGAAGTTTAGATAGCTATATATTTTATTTAAACTTTGGAATTTTGAACAAAATAAATATTATTAGAAGTTAAAAGCTTTAAATCAATTATTAAATTAGAAGGTTAAAAAATCTCCATAAATCAATAATTTAAATAATTATTTAAGATTAGAAGTTTCAAGTTTATCCGAGGATTTCAAAGTAATAAATTAAGTATCTTGATTCCTTTCTTTTCTTCACACAATTTGGATTGGTAGATTCATAATTAATCATCCTTGATTTTCAATATCTTTAGTATAATAACTTAATTGTTAGATTTAATTTTTACATGCAATGATTAATTAAATTAGCATTTAATCTCCCTCCTATTTATGGGCTTCCTCAAGTTGATTCAACAATAAATCCAAGGCTAGATGTGAAGTGACACCCCCCAAATGAAGGCTCTAGGTGAAATTGAATTTTGATGGGGCTGCCAAAGGCAACCCAAGCCCGATAGGGGTAGGTTGCATCATAAGGGATCATGAAGGAAACACTAAGGCCAAATTATTTGGGTTCCTAAGGGAAGGAACAAATAACTTAGCAGAAATGCAAGCGACCTAGCTAGGGATTAAGCTTGGCATTCAATTAACTACTAAAATGCTTCATATTGAAGGGGACTCACTGATTACAATCAATGCCATCCACCAAAATTCAACCTCGAATTGGAAGCTCGAGAAAATTTTGTATTATCTATTGAAGGATTTAGATTTCTTCGGTGAGTATAAGGTTACTCACATCTACCTTGAAGGGAATGGGGAACCAAATCAACTATCTAAATCTACCATAGATTGCCCCGAGTAGAGTGAGGTAGCCGAAAAATGATGGGGAATGTTTACACACATGAAGGATACCTCTTGGCCTTAAGGGTTGACACACCTTAATGAAATTACCAGGAAATGATGGTTTAGCAATAAGGAGGCAACGAAGAGTCTTTATATCCTGACATGTAGCACATCCCCGTGACATAAGCAATGGAAACCACTATTTTCATGGGTGCCAAAGAATGACAAATGGCCTTCAGAGGAGTGGTGCTAGATTGTAGGTTGAGAAGAATATTCAACACAGTAGATGTGGAGGTTGGTTACCATGGAAGAGAATCCGTCTTTAGTTCCCTCCCAACTCCTCGCTATCATTTCCAGTCAATTTCCTCGGACCCTCCTCACATCCATTTTTATGGCTTGGCTTCTACAAGCCCACAAGGAGAAAGAGGTGGTTCGTTGCTAATGAGAAAGATGGTGAAGACGAG
>VDFB02313186.1:0-11093 GCA_007258455.2 Sequoia sempervirens | reverse complement strand
GTTCCAACAGCGGATCAGACTGTAGATATTCTCACCAAGTCTCTGAGCCCGGATAAATTTGTAAAATTCAGGGGGCAACTTGGGGTTGTTGATGGATTGACCATTAAGGGAGGGTGTTAGAATATATTATATTCTTATATTATTAATGGTCAATATGATGTATTTAATAGATTAGATCTTTTCTATCTATTAGGTTAGATATTTTCTATCAGTAGGTAGATATTATTAATATCTACAGTGCTTTATGCACTCTATAAATTGTAAGCTCTTTTTCATGTTAATACAAGAAAGCTTATACCACTTTCATAATGAAGTGAATTTGATGCTCTAGTCTCCTCAACTACTGTTCTCTCCTCTTTCAACTGCTTCTCTTTTCTTACTGCTCTTCAACACAAATTTGCAAATATCAAAATAAGATAGTTTTTTTCTTTTTGGTTGTATTAATGAATGAATAGGTTTAGTTGTTTTTTAAAGGGATGGAGAGGTCCTCGTGGGCCCGCCCATCCCTTTTTTTTTAAATGTGTTTTTTTTAAAGAGCAACCCCATAATTGCTGGGCCATAGGGGACAGCTAGCTGTCCTCAGGACAGTAGGGGGATGCCTGGACGTCCCCTAACGTCCCTTGCTTGATCCAAGACATTTTTGGAATTTGGGCAGAAAAAGGGGGGCGAGAAGGGGGATGGGGCATTCTTTTGGACGTCCCCACATCCCCGAAACGTCCCCTGCTGGAAATGAGGCTCCCAAGGTAGGGGACACATCCCCTAGGAGCACTAAAAAAAATTTAAAAGCCATTATTAACACTTTTTAAAAATATATTTTAATAAAATCATGACCTATTTACTGTACAAATATAAAGACAGATTTTAACCAAGTTTATGAGTTCTGTTAAAATTTGCCAAATTTTGAATTTCAAGTATGAAATTTTCCAAACCTTGTGACTTAGAGCATGGGGTTCAAGGGTCTGCTGAGGTCCAAACCTTCCATAAAGAAAGACTTTGACTCAAAATTGTTACTGATTATCCAGGAAGCATTGCAGAGCATGTGTTTTCTTCATTTGTTGCTGCTCAATTATATTTTGATGATGTCTATTCTGCCCTCAAGACCAGAGGTGGGGTGTAAAAGGTGAAGTTAAATCTGTAGGAGAGGGATCTCAAATCCTGTCCAAAGAGCCTATTGCAGCTGCTGCTGTGGAGAATAAGGAGATGAGGAAGATGAGGAAAACATATGCTGGTACTAAGGGCATACTGTGCGGATACTGGCAAGGTGCTGATGGGTTTCATTGTGGGTCACCTTGAGGTTTCTAGTGATCACACTATCCTTGCTTTTACGGTGACAAGATGCATAGGTCTCAACAGAGGAAGGAGGTTTTCCATGGCATTCATTTCCCACCACTTGATCCCTCTGTGGGTGGTGAGGCTGCTCAGTCCTCTAATGCTATTTTGGTAAAGAATTCAGTAAGATGGAATGCTGTAGAAAATTCAGGAGTTGGGAGGTTGGGTGTTTGATGATTTAGTGTCTTTGCGGCAGTTGGGTTGGGTAGCAACAGTAGTAGTTTGCTGTGTTTTCACTCTTGGCTTCTTTTTGGCTTAAGGTTGATGGTTTCAGCTTGCATGTGCCCTGTTTCTGGCTGTTTCTGTAGTCAATTATTATAGTCATTTCGATCATCTTTTTGTAATGTTTTAATGTAATATTCTCTTATGCATTTTTGGAGAGGACCCCAATAGAGACCTACACTATTTAATCAGAAAACAAATGAACAATAATATATTTAGCTTCTAAAATTGGTATTGAAAGAGTCTATAGAAATTTCAATCAAGGACACATCACAGTCTTATGTGACACATGTTGATATTTCTACATGGTAAACATAGTAATTGTGCTTTATTCTACTTTAAAGGAATTGTGGACAGATCAAAGTTATGGGGACTTCAAAAACATTACAGGTACTGTCACAACTGTAGTTTCATTCGGAATAATCAAAATCATCGTGAGGCATACACCCTTCAAAATTCAGGAAATAATTCTGTGGCCTTACCTTCCATATTAGCCATCAACAAATGCACTTCTTTGAATTGTATTGTATGGATAAGGACATAAGACCCATTCTAAATATTCACTACTATTATGAACTGATCTATGTTGCCGATTTGCTGGTATGTAGCACCAAATCAAGGTTTGGTCCATGATCCAGATCGATCCATGTTTAGATTCAGACAGGGAGCATGATATTTACTGTGGGTTCATCCCAGACAAACCAGTGAACTCAAACAGAACCCAGAGAACGGTGACAACTTGGGGTTGAACCCATAATGTTTTAACATTTTTTTTTGTTTTTCCCTTTTTTTTATTTTCTTTTTTTTAAATCTCGCTCACTTCTCATTTATAGGGCAACAAAGGGTGGGTGGTATGGCATCCTCAAAGAGCTCCAAAGCCATGTGAACCAGGAATCACCTTTTTCTCCATCACATTTTACAGACATGAAAAATTAAAAAATACCACCAGCACCTCATTGTTTCAACTTTCAACAAAGCTTGCATGTTTTTATTAATGGCAGTGACTTTGTACAAACAATGCAATTGCAGTAAAGAATCCAAGAATATTCTCTCTTAACAGGACCATTGTTCTTTCCTCCTCCTACTTACTTCACTATCCAATGATGGCCAATGAATATGTCCATGAAAATGACAGAGTTTTGGAGGTGTTATTATCTGGTGCCACCCATATTTTAAATTCATCCAGGCCTCTGTAGGGAATTTTTGGAGTATTACCTGCCACATTTATCTTAAAAACAAATAATTACTGGCTTCACATTATTAAAAATTTAAAAATAACAAATGCCTTACTTTTAACTGTCAATCACATTAGTAGTGGGTTTAAATTTTAATTTTTATGCTCTGTGGGGTCCACAGAAATGAGGTTAAGTTTTTAATATTAGCAAAATATGAATTTATAAAAAAAACTATGGTTGTTTTGTTTATTAGATGTACGTTAAATGGTTATCCTTGTTTTTAGGTTAAAATATAATGTGTTTGGTATAGACAAATCCAAAATGAACCCAGCCCTGAAAAAAAAATTGCTGTATTCATGAACCAAATACACAAACCCAAATGAGGATCTGAACAAGAACCAGCAACCTGGGAACTGATTGACATTCAAAGATGAATGCCTTACATATCTAAAATGAACATTTGCAAACAGCAAGGTAGTGCTCTCTCTGGATCAAAAAGCAGCATTACAGTTGTCTACAACTGTTAGTTATGAAATTAAGAAAACAATCTTACTGCAAATTTCTGCAGACGCATTTGACCATCAGCATCAACAATCTGCTTATCCTCATCAAAGAACTGAGAAGAGGATATGGATTTTGCACCTGCAAACTTCCGTTGTGCCTCACCAGTTTCTTCAATCTGCGCAGACAAACAAAGGCAAGATGATATCAGAGAACAAATCATCTTGTAAACACTACACATCCTTCAACTGTGCTTATAATAGACCAGGATAGCACATTATTGATATTATTCAATAAAGAAAATAAAAAAATATTGTACCTGTGGTCTAGGGCGGCTGGAACTTCCAGATTTATGGTTCCCTGACAGGCCAAATTCAGAGAACAAGTCCATACTGGTGGATGGCGCTGGAACATGACTAGAAGAAGACTGGCCATCATAATTAATCATAGATTGCTCTTCTGCATAAGTAAAACGTGACGTTCGAGGAGGTGCTGACTCTGTTACTGAACTTGTTGCAACTGGTGTCACAATGGGAAGTTCAGATGGCTTTTGATCATAGAGATTCTCATTTGGCTGTTCAAATATTTGCAGATCCATTAAAATCTAATTTCCTATCACCAATGTCAGCTTATGAATGCAGAATTCTAGAACGAACAACATAGAATTGATTATAATATCATTCAGTTGAAAATATAAAGACGATGAGACTGCTTAAAAACTAAATAAAAGCATGACATGCAGAAATGACCTGCACCAGGAAGAATACCAATAGCAGAAACAAATATAGACAGACAAAAGATACTTCTTGATCATAAAGGAGACAAAAGCAAAAGAAAATACCAGTCACTCACAGGATCCATGTTTTAAACCAGAAGAATAAAAACATCAAACAAAAATGGACTCAATTAAAAACTTATACCCCTGCAGAGAAGAATGAAATCAAATATCTATTATGCTTACAGCAAGAAAAATATTCAGCTTCTCTTTCTCAAAATGGATCATTTAATCATAAGAGCAATGATTGACCTTAGAAGTTAGCTTCTTTACTCCTAAACCACCTCCTGACTTCCCTCCACTCATCTTCTTTGCTCCAAAAACTGAGGTCTTTTTTGCAGCACTGGTGAGAATTGGTCGTGAAGGACCCGACGGTGGTGCCTTTGGTTGCTCCAGAAGTTTATCTTCTACAGTGCTACTTGTGTCTTTATATTCTGCAAAGTCCTTTACAGGAGAATCCAATGCAGTTGGAGAATCAGGCAAGGGAGGTGATGCAGAAACAGAAATAGTCATACTTTTAGCTACTTCTTTCACAAGAAGCTTTCTGTATAGGTCAGCTGCTCTTGATGTATACTTGGATTCAATCTTCCCACCACCATCTGTCCAACCATGTTGCTTAAAGAAAATACGTGCACGGCCATTACCACCAAAACTCATCAGTTTCAATTGTTCAGCAGTCCATGAATCCAGATTTGTAGACCTGCCAGTTTGCCACAACAACACACAATATACTCATAGTTTATGAAAAAAGTCAGAAAAAGAATTAAAATGTTGTGGCTGAAAAAACATTTAATAATGCATATTGAATGATAAAACACCTAGCAAAATGCATTTCAATTGAGAGTAAAAACATGAGTATCTCCAAAAACCCAACAGTTCAAAATAAAATGAATTCTGCTAATTTCTCTTGTGCTCAAGCTGAAAGAAAATGCCATAGATGGCAGAAATCGATATTGAAAAGCTTATACTGTCTTACAAGTTATGTTATTATCATAAGCTCCCAATGCAAGATATCAATTCCAGTTACAAAGATGAACTTTCAAGCAGAATCACCCATATTCCAAACCAAGTCACAAGGAAAAAGGGTTCCTAATGTAAAAAGCCTATTTACTCTCATCGTGTGTTATTATCATATTACTCAGCCAGGTGTCACAACAATAAATCTACGTACAGATAGTTAAAGCAATCTAATCAAAGCTAAATGTAATAAGCAGGATCATTTTTTCCAATGTGCAGGCAAATGTTTTACAATTCAAACAAAACATCTTGTATAATTGATAACTGGTAGACATATTGCTTTGACCAAAGAACACATGCAATCAGTGAAATGATTCAATTTACTGCTTTTTGCTGACCCATAAGGATCAGAACCAGTCTAATTTATCACCAACCAAGAACTCAATCATAATCAGACTTACAGAACAAATAGATTTTGCAGTGTTGAAACTGCCACGTACAATAGGGTGATGGTTGCATCATTGTCAGTGATGGTTTCCAATGTGTCAAGGTGATTTGACAGTTATCTGTGATTGCATTTTTGGCATGCTGGTTATGCATGTGTCACGTCAGACTTGTGAACTACCTGGCAGTTTCAGCCTCACTAATGTAGCACTTTCAAATGTGAGAATTGCACAGGCGGAGTAAAAGCAGGAAATGGTGCATCTTCCAATTATAATGGTCCATAAACAAAGAGGTCACACCTTTCCCTGATATTAGCAAATGATCAAATGGATGTTTTATACAACTAACTCCAACAAACTCTTAAAGTGCTATCAAGCACTTAAACATGGATGTAACCCACACAATGGCATGTGCAAATCAAGTAAAGACAGAAATCTTCAAACATATATGCAGAAAATAATCAACTAAAAAGCTCCCAAATGTTCTAATCAACAACCATCGAATTCTTTTAGGGCAATCACCAAAAAAGCTTTACAGGCTTAAATGTGTGAGATAGCATGCTGTCAGATTAATTGTCATTGATGTCAAAGCAATTGTTGCAAATAATGTCATTGATATCAAGAAGGAATTTGTTGGTCCATAAAAGGGGCCAAAGGCCACTAATCGATCTCTCCATAGCATCAAACTTATTAACATTACCATTACCTTATTGCTGGCCAACTCCCTTTGTTATATGCAAATTAACATTACCTTATTATTTGTTTGGGCTGACCACACATTGGCACATGTTCAAAGAAAATCATATATGTTTTAGATCGCCCAAGGAAAAAAAAATGAATAATTAAGAGGGATGCAAAGAATTAAGAAGGCAACAAAAATAGCCATAAAGAGCAGCAATCATGTTTAAAGGGAGAGCAGTGATTAATAAGTTGAGAGGTAGCAATTATCCACTAGCTTTCATTCCTACTTGCACTAGCAATCAAGGAGCATCAGCATTGCTTCATCTGCTTACATCAGCATCTTAGGCATCAATGCATATTTGCTTGCTGTCTTCAATAATTTTTTCCAAACAGTTAAATTGGTAACAGTGATTTGACAAGGGGAGATCATTCCTCAACTGTGTCTGTCAACAACACCCCTCTAAGATACCCGCACACAAATGCAGTAATGATAACCAACGAAGCTCAGATTTTCATAGTCAGTACTGATGGCAATCCAATGAGATAACAGAAAGATTAGCTTGACAAACAAAAAAAAAAGAGTTTAACAGGAACACAAGGATGTCAAACACCGTCCTCAATTGAATTCTCAGATCCACTGAATACAAACTGATAAATCAGAACAGCGATTAGGCTACTGAAGTATCAATCTCAGTTCAAACAGAAGTGCTCTTAAGCAGATTGAGCACACACAGCCATGAAAAGCATCCATGATTAATTCTTACAAGAAAGGACAATTTCTCTTTGCCAAGAATGCTCTGCTCAATATAACTGAATTAGATGTTTATTACGTAGCTTGCTTATCAGTAACAGACAACATATGTACTCACTGTATACACAGTTAGCCTCGCTGCTACAGGAAACAAATGGAAACAAGATTCTGTGCACAGCAGAGCTATACACCTGAGCCTGTCACGGTTGAATATGAATACACAGGAATAATGCAGGTATGAACACACCCATGCCTCATGAGGTCCTGGACTAACTAAGATGGTAAAATGCAAATGTCCGGAAGTGTGCTTCGCTCGATAAGCTCGATTTGTTGAAGTTGATCGAGGTGCCACTGGAAATGATATAGCAATTATGAACACCTACCCGATATCTTATAAACCTTGCACATATAGAGTTCGCTTCCCATGTAGAGTCCTCACCACTGGCGTCGCCTAGAGTTTATACCGCTCAACTAGAATTGTCGATCGTGATGTAGTGCCCCGTGAAGAGTAGTAGGCGGGAGCCAAAGGCTCCCCGGATGCCAACACTGAGTCGTCGGCTTGAACTAGAGAGACAAAAGAAATGGAGTGTGGCCAAAGCTGGAAGCTCAGCCTGATTGCAACGATCGCCCTCTCCAAGCCCCTATGCGCAAATAACTAGACTTAGTCTTATGTAGAAGTCTGAAACAGAAAGATAGTACAGCACACGAATTCGCAGGAGTGAGATTGTCATCCCAAACCTGTGTGCGATGGGAGAGGGGCTACATCCTCAACACAAATCACATGGAAAGATTCTCAAAATAGGTGATGATGCATATCAAACACTAATCCAGTATAAATATGAAATGCAACGCCTACCTCAAAGGAGGTCGGCTAGATAAAACTTTATAAATTTTAAATATTATTTATTCAATAATTTAAATTTATATTTAATATTATTGTTATTTTTTTTATTAATATTAAAACATTAAATGCAAATAATTAGTGTTTAAAAACACTTTTGTTTTTCCGTCCTGTTGGTGTACGTTTTATCATCCACCAAACACTTCAGAATAAAATGTCCAAAGACACTCTATCCTCTCTTGAACAAAGTCACCGCGTATGCTAAGATTGCGAGAAGATCATATGGCGACTCCAAGGTTTCTTTAGTCAGGTCATGACATGTGGATAAGCTCAATGGGCATTGTGATATGCTGGTAATACACAAAGGGACTTACGTTAAGGAATTTCTCACAAGTTCAGGACTTAGACAGATTTATCATTAAAGGCTTCTTCGATTGGTACTTTCAGTTTGAATCTCAAAAAAAGGGCAAAAGGATAAGGGTTTAGAGGATCTATTCTACACCTAGGAATTCAAGAGACAGTAAAGATCAAGTGAAACAAATAACCACGCTTTGTTTCGCCTCCCTGAGACAACTACGCAAAGTGGGTGCAATCTTCAAAGGGTGTGATTATAATTTTCATGCCTCGAATAAGACCAAAGTTAAGCATCCACAATCACAAGCTCAAGCTAACTTTACGCATCGAATGAAAATCATCCATCTGAAGAAAGTATGAGCAATATTTCACCATTACTCTATAAGATCAAATCTTGCATTCACCTAACCAACATTCAAAGAAAATTCTATTTTAATTGTAATCTAATTCTAATCTATTCTAATCTATGGTTGAAGAAGTTATGCAACCTTGCACACTATTTAACAATAAAAGTGATTCAAAGCAAATCATGCATAAGAGCTTTTATTATCAGAAATAGTCTAATGCAACAATTTCATAAACTGTCTCCACACAAATGAAAATGAGAGATCACAAGTTTATATAGAGTTTTTAGAATCAAATGAAAGGCCAAGATTAAAACAACATCAACAGCCAAGATTAATATATCTCAACCCTAATTACGGTTGCCCAAAATAACATCAATGAACAACCAGTAAACAAGCAATGAGGTGGCAGTTGGAGCTATCTTCAAGGGAAGGCGTCTCTATCCTCCTGGGCAACATTGTGCTCGACGAATTTGGACACAATCGTGACGACTTCCTCCATCATGACTAGCAGCAACATGCTTATCCTAAATTCAAGCCCGTCCAAATCCTCAGCACATCTAGCGAAGGTGTTCTCCCAATCTGTTTCCTATCTCACAAAATCATCCCGGGCAGACAAGAGGTTTGCCACGTTTGTGAAATCCTGTCTCAGAATTGGTCCTGTAGTAAAGAAGAAAACTTCCTAAGCCTTATGTTTCAACCTTTCCAGCTGCATGTCGTTTTCCTAGACAATCTCTCTGTCAAACACAGCTATCATATAAATCTTCCTCTGGATTTCTTTGGCTTGCTCCTCAACTCTGAGCCCATCTGCCTTTGCCTTCTCTAGAACCTCGCTCCACATTGTTAATGCCCAAAACCAATGATGAAAGCCATAAGCCGCTCCCGCAACAATCACCTTTCCCTTGACCAATTCTTCCTTTGGAACGCCCTTTAGTAAGGCATGGAATGAGCCTCTCCTGAATATCTGGGAGGTTGTCCCAAGTTTCTGCCATGACGGCCAATTTGGAAAGGAATGAGGAAGTTTGTCCGTAAGCAAGCGTCAATCTCTCCATGAACAAAGCCGCTTTCGTGCCCTTGCTCGCCATCCATTCTTGGGCCTCCTTGGTCGTGACCATCCCTTCTTCCACATCCTTGGCCATCTCCTATGAGGAATTGAGAAGAGGAGGAGCTACTGCATCACCCTGATTGAGTGGTTGGGTTAGATGCCGTATATACTCCTTCAAGCACTCGACCTCCCTTTTGTACTCTTTCTTTTTCGCCACTTCCTTTTCCAATCTCGCCTTGATAGTTGAGACAGAGTTATCCAGTTCTTCTACCTCCTGGCCTTTTGTTGTTGGGCCAAGGTCTATAGTAGTTATGGCATATTCCTGGGGAGTGATTTCATCTTGTGCTTTATCAACTGTTGGTACTGCCATTTGTATGGAACGGCCACCGACTTCGTCCCTATGAATTGTGGAAAACTTCTTGGCAGGTTTCTTAGTAGCAATTTGTTCCAACCTCACCAAGAAATCTGTAGTATCATCCTCTTCTTGGATCTCAACTGGTGCCTGAATTTTCATCCTCTCCTTCAACCAATCAGGAATGGTAGGTTGTTCAATACTATCCTCCTCCTGAACGTTTTCTGCACTTGGTATGGTTAAAACTCCTCTGAGGGCGGAAATCATTTCCTCTTCGAAATCATCATTTTGGACATTCATTTCATTATCCGAACCCAGCACTTTTGTGCCCGTAGGAGATGGGGGCTCATCGTCATCCAACTGGATCTGCTCATTGTTCTCCTCTTGAACTGTAGAAGGTCTCATCATCTTAGCCAAGGATTCATCTGTAGTAGCTACTAGCTCATCAATGTTTCTAGACGATGCGGAATGAGATGGCTCCATATTTGCAATTTTTTTCACTTCTTTCCTCTTCTCGCCAATCTCAACCAAATCATCATTGTGGGATGAGCCGACATTGGAGGAGGAGTATGACTCTATCTCGCTCAGTAAGTCATATGTGAGCATCATTCTTTTCTGCGTCAACTCCTAGACCTGCTAGTTGACCCACCACTGAAAATACTTAATCACTGGCCTCATCAACATAGCCAAGTCTGAATGCTCGAGCTCTAACCACTTCACGGAAGGAAGAGGCCAGCTCTCATCAAACCTCGGCTGGACATAATTTTCGTCGTCATGCAACTGATCGAGCACCCAACAAAGTTCGGTTGCTCTTATCAAATCCACTAGCACTCTAGACCATAACCTCTTTCTAACTTCATACTTGTCAGCAGCATTTGCCCAGAAGTCCTCCAAGTCTATTCTGTGTTTGCATATTTTCCCATCCACGGTCTGAGTGTGATGATGAGGATCAAAATTGGCCCTGGACCGATAAGATGTGAATGGGTACCATTGAGTTTCCAACCTGGCGCTCTCAACTACTTGTGTCGATGGGTAGGACTCCAACATATTCCCAATAAAGAATGGGAAAGTAATAGCTGCCTTCTTACTTGGCCTTTGGATGTTTTGGTACTCTTCCAACTATCTCAGGACTTCCAGCGAAATCATCCAATTAGTAGGATAGATAGGAAGCTTATAAGGATTTCGAGTGAATCCCTAGATCCTAATATACGTGAATGAAATATGCTAACCAATTTTTTCGAAGAAGTAACACAACATAACCAGCAATAGATGATTGGATTAGCGTTAGCCTCAAACTGAAAACTGAACTTGAATGGAAGAAAC
>VDFB02313185.1:0-24025 GCA_007258455.2 Sequoia sempervirens | reverse complement strand
AACATTTGACTAAATTCTTCCAATGTTTTGATGGAGTTGTGGCCTTGTGTCACCATGCCATGATACCACCATTCGTGGGCCAAACCTTCAAGATGTAAGGTTGCAAACTTGATGGCCTCTTCTTTGAACATGGGATTCAAGGAGAAATATGTGTCTAATTTCAGCAACTAAACTCTTGCCGATAAACCACCAGAACCATCAAAAACTGGGATAGTAATTTTTCCCAAACGATATTGGATGTCCTTCCTTTCTTCATACCTTCTCCTCCTATGCCCTCTTCTGGTCTTCACATCATGGAATTATGAGAATGTTACATCTCTACGAAAGGCTGGAATTTGAGCATGATACTCATTATACAATTTGGCCATGTCCTCTTCTTCTTCAAGTGGTGCCTCTAACTCATTTTCTGCTCCTTGATCCAAAAATTTGGCTTTGAAGAACTTCATGGAGGTTGTCCGTTTGATTGCACCCAACCTGCTACTTTCTGCACCATTTTGCACTACTTTACCAACCCCCAATTGCTGGCTCAACCCCTTCAATATTGGACCATTTCCACCATGGTGTCATTCATACTAGATTGAAACTCACTGGATTCCTTGACAAACTGTTGTCCATCATCCTCCTTGTCCCCCATTGTGTTCTTCCTCTCTTTGAGATGATATCTCAAATTTCTATCACTCACGTACAAATGCACAAGCCAACAGGTCGAGAGGCTCTAATACCACTATAAGATACCCACACACAAACGTAGTAATGATAACCAATGAAACTCATATTTTCATAATCAATACCAATGGCAATCCAATGAGATAACACAAAGATTAGATTGGCAAACAAAAAAAACAGTTAACGAGAACACAAGGATGTCAAACATTGTCTTCGATTGAATTCTTAGATCCACAGAATACAAACTAATAAATCAAAACAGCGATTAGGCTACTAAAGTATCAATCTCAGTTCAACAGAAGTGCTCTTAAGCAAATTGAGCGCACACAGCCATGAATAGCATCCACGATTAATTCTTACAAGAAAGGACAATTTCTCTTTGCCAAGAATGCACTGCTCAATAGAACTGAATTAGATGTTTATTAAGTAGCTCACTTATCAGTAATAGACAACATATGTATTCATTGTATACACAACTAGCCTCGCTGCTATAGCAAACAAATGGAAAAAAGATTCCGTGCGCAACTACTATACACCTAAGCTCGTCACCATTGAATATGAATACACAAGAGTAATGCAGGTATGAATGCACCTATGGCTCAAGGGGTCCTAGACTAACTTAGATGGTAAGATGCAAATGTCTGAAAGTGTGCTTCGCTTGATATGTTGAAGTTGATGGAGGCACCAGTGGAAATGATATAGCAGTTGTCAACACCCGCCTGATATCTTGTAAACCTTGCATACACAGAGTTCGCTGCCTATGTACAGTCCTCACACTAGCGTCACCTGGAGTTTATACCACTCAACTAGAATTGTCAATCGTAATGTAGTGCCCCATGAAGGGCAGGTAGGCGAGAGCCAAAGGTTTCCTGGATGCCAACGTTGAGTCGTCGGCTTGAATAGGAGAGACAAAAGAAGTGGAGAGCGGCCAAAGCCAGAAGCTCGGCCTGACCGCAGCAATCGCCCTCTCCAAGCCCCTACGCACAAATAACTAGACTTAGTCTTATGCGAGAGTATGAAACAGAAAGATAGCAGAGCACACGAATTCGTAGGAGTCAGATTGTCATCCCAAACTTGCGCACGATAAGAGAGGGGCTACGTCCTCAACACAAATCACATGGAAAGATTCTCCAAATCCGTGATGATGCATATCGAACACTAATCCAATATAAATATGAAATGCAATGCCTACCTCAAAGGAGGTCAGCCAAAAAAAAACTTTATAAATTTTAAATATTTACTTATTCAATAATTTAAATTTATATTTAATATTATTGCTATTTTATTTAGTAACATTAAAATATTAAATGCAGATAATTAGTGTTTAAAAACACTATTTTGTTTTTCCCTCCAAAATTCACATCACGTAATTTTAGGGACATGACAACCACTTAGTAGATGCAAGTTCCAGACATTGATTTCAGCACAGTTCAAATCCACATGCCAGGCATGAAAGTGAACCAGAGAATCAGATAGAGAATTTAGTGACAGGCATTCACCTGACATCCCCCTGAGCTCTAAGATTTTGACGAATCAATTGGTAACATCTATGACAGGGAAACTTCATCAAAGTTCACAGCAAAGTACCTTTACATTTTTTTAAAATTCCAAGCATTTATTTCAGTATTGTTATCAGTCCCAGCTCGTTATCTTGGGCTAACTACTTGTTATTGCTTCCTGTTTTTATTTAGCCCTAGATCATTTATGCAGGGATGTGTTTATTCCTCAACATATATACATTATATAAGCATATAGCCTTTTGAACTGTACAAAACACTCATTTAGCAACTATTCTCCAAAGCCTCAAAATAACCTTGGCACTCCCATGTTAGTTCCAAGTTTTAGTTATTAGTTGTCGGCATTAATACAATGAACCAGTTATCAATGTAAATCTAATTTAAGTGCAATACAAACCTCAACTCAATATAAATGCATATTGCACCTAAATATACCAATCAGTTAATTATTAAACAAAGACCTAACACATAATAATTGCAACTCCATTTTATACCTGACAAAACTGATATGAACACCCAGATTCCGATGCATTGATGAACAATCAAGGCAAATGAACACTCCATAAGTAACTGAAGCCCAACTCGGATTTTTAGCACTGCAATCAAAACAAATCTGCACAAGCATATGACATCAAATGATTTAGAAAATTATGTCAGCATTTGTTAGAAAAGAAAACAAAATGCAGCTCCCAAAGATTAGAAAAAACATAAGTATTTAACAATCAATTTTTGTCTCTGTCCTGGGACATTTAAAATAGTGGCATCAAAAAGCAATTTCAAAGCAGAATCTGATGAAGCTCCTTTAGATAAATTTTGTACATGTGGTTCATAAAAAAAAAATGCAAATTAAAGACAACCTATGAGACCAAGGTATTGTCAACTCACCCAAGTAACCTCTTATCAAACTAAAGAGTCAATGAAATGCATTAATTATTTAGATGCACTCATGCACTATTGAAAGTGGGAGTCATTATTTAGTAGAGGAATTGGAATTTGTAGTGTCATAAATTGCATACCCTAGCAATTTCACACTACAGAATACCCTTCTTTTTAGCCTATGATATAAGTTTTTCTAACTACAAAGTGTCAACACCAAAATCTCTTATTTCTAGCAATTTTATGATGTTCCCGGCTCTTTGAGTCTGAATTTTCCAGATAAGAGTGCTTCGTCTGGACATCTGCATGGTGTGCTAGCGTCTCATGAAAATTCATGATTCTAATGGTTGTTGGAGCATTACCTTCTCACAAATATTTTGGAGGTAACACCTTTGCATGTAGTCATGTTGAACAAAATCAACACAACTTGCCATTTTGAAAAACGAAAGTTGATTTTTTACGCTCCCGCTCACTCTCTCACACATTCAGCTCTGCAACTTTTTGAAAAAGTGCTCTTATTTTGAACACAACAAGCTCTTTGTCTCTCTACATATTGCATCTTTGAAGTAGGATTGTGAATGATAGCATTATGAAAGTTATAGCATTCCCTTTGGAGGTTTTTCCGAACTTCCAAGTGATCTTGTTTCATTTTGTTGTCTCCTTCCTACTCTATTTGTCTTCCTATGCTAGCATTTAGAGGTTCTTGGCATCAGCATAGTGTAATTAGATAATCTTATATCATTGCCATTACATTTTTATTTGAAGCAACTGTATTTACATTTTCTTTATATATCTTTCAGAAAAAATATAGGCTACTGAGGAGGTAGAAATATCAAAATGGGGGTTTGACTGAGGGCAAGCCCCTAAACATATTATAGACGATTTGTGAAAGGATTTTCTTCATTAACCACTTCTTTGACAGATTTGACCAAGAAGGATGCCTTTGTTTGGACGGATGAGACTCAGAAGATCATGGACCATCTTCAGAAGGTAAGGAGTACTTGTCCTATTTTTGCGTTACCAGATTTCTCTAAACCTTTTGTGCACGAGTGTGATGCATTCGGTATTGATATAGGGGCTGTTTTGATGCAAGACAAGCATCCAATTGCTTATGAAAGCTGAAAATTGAATGAGATTGAAAAGAGATTCTCTACATAGGACAAGGAAATGTTGGCAATCATGCATGCACTTGAAAAGTTTCATCAATATCTTGTGGGCAACAAGTTTATAGTGAGGACTAATCATAATAGCCTCAAGTATTTCATGGAACAAAAGGGATTAAATAAGAGACAGCAATGTTGGGTGAGTAAGCTTCGAGGATGAATTTGATATTGAATTTGTCAAAGGGAAAAATAATGTTGCTGCTGATGCATTATCTAAAAACCCTTCATTTTGCTCACTTTCAGAAATTTCAGCCTCTTGGAAGGATCATCTACTAGTAGAGTATTCAAAAAAACAGCATGCTTGTGAGATTCTAGATGGTAAAATAAGTGATGAAAGGAATAAAGTGTTGAAAGACATCATATATTATAAGGATAGAATCTATTTTGTACTAGAAAGTTTATAAACATAAGTGTAATGTCCCCAGCCTAGTCAGTATCAGTTGCAGATGGGTTAGCCTATTACTTGGATCCTCGTAGGCTAATATGTTTGGATAGAGGGTCTCAATGGCAGTTGATGGAGATTATTGTCACTCCATTTCCTCAGTTCAGTATTGGGTTCAGTTCCAGGCCTTTGCAAATCAATGTTTGGCTTAGTTTGAGGGACTAAGTCAATCTGGCAATGATGCTATTTTTAGTCAGGGCACCTAGACACATGGGGGTTATACAGTGTTGACCCAGCTTCTGACAGCACGTCAAAATACTGAGTTTTGAGGGAGATATTAATATTTAAGTGGTTAAGTGATATTTAATTATTAAAAGAGATTATAAAGTTATATTTTAACTTTATAAAAGTGAGCCACTTAAATTTAATAAAGTGAAATTAAAAGGCAAAATAAAAAGGTACACTTAAGTGAAATGATTTATTTTAAAAAACTACGAAGTGTCTTAAATACATTTTAAATGTATTAAAACCTATTCAAGAGGAAATCGTGCCTTTTGGGAAATTGTGCCTTTTTGAGGAGAATATAAAAGAGGCAAGAGACAAGTCGACCTCACTCAGAATTGATCATTTGACATTATTTCTTGGCTTCTTTGAAGTTGTGCTTGAGACAAGGGTTTCAGCAATTTTCATCCATTGGAGAGCAGCAATTCTTTAGTGTTTTGCAATCTTGAAGCTGTGAAAGACCATCTGAATCATTGCTACAAAGAGGGATTCATTCTGGAGTCCATTTATGCCTGCAACAAATTTACTATTCAATTATTTAGCAGTCTTCAATAAAGGAAAGGGCTTTATCAGTTGGGATGCCTTCTTTCCTCAGCCATTCACACCCATAAGCTAGTCGTACACCATTCATTGTTGGTCGTACCTCCTCACAGGGTTACAGGAGTCTTCAAGGCTGAGGCATGTGAGTTGGAGGTTGAAACGCCTCCCTTTTCTGGCATCTTATTGCTCCATCATGGACGCCTAGCTCTATCAGGCCATTTGATCCAATTTCCAGCAGGGAGACATTAGTATCTAGAGTTGAGCGATTTGATTTGTCAGTTTTTTGTATTGCCTGGCTTGATCCAGAAGTTCCTTATTTTATTAAGCTGAGGACCTCCGGGTATGTTTTGTTGAATTAGATTTACTTGTAGCAATTGCCAGATTCTTAATATAATTGCAATTACTCCCATAGTTACTTGTTTATTCAGTTTTCGTATTTTTTCTTGCCTGGCAACTTCTTTATTATTTGTCAAAAATCCTTCAAAACAAGAGAAAACGCCAAAACAATACAATTTTAGCATCAGAGGTAGAGTTAGAACCAGCAGGGTTCTTCACAATAAGATTCTAATTGTTGTCCATAACAATCAGCTTGTTGGTCATCCAGATTATTTGAAGACATATAAGTACATCAATGAAAGATTTTCATGAAAAGAAATGAAAGATGATGTCCTCAAGCATGTAAGAGAATGCATAGAATGCCAAAGGAATAAAACTGAAGTTTCTTTTTCAGCATGGCTGCTACATCCACTTCCTATTCCCAATCAGAAATGGGAACAAATATCAATGGATTTCATTACCAGGCTGCCTAAGACAAATGGTAAGGATTGTATTTTTGTTGTAGTGGATAGACTCACTAAATATGCTCAATTTATGTCAATGCATTTTGAGTTTAAAGTGCCACAAGTTTCTGACCTCTGTTTTTTGAACAAGTGTTTAGACTTCATGGTGTGCCAAAAAGAATTGTAAGCAATAGAGATTGCATATTCATCAACACTTTTTGGCAAGAGTTGATGAATCTGGTAGGAACAAAACTCGATCATAGCACCGGTTATCATCCTCAAACAGATGGCCAAACAGAGATTGTAAACAAAATGGCTTGAAGGCTACTTGAGAAACTATGTTTTAGGGCAGCAAAAGGCATGGGCAAGGTGGTTACACTTGGGTTAATTTTGTTATAACACTACATATCATATGAGCAAAGGTATGACCCCTTTCAAAGCCTTGTATGGTTATGAAGCTTCTACATTTGTGGACTTGGTTTTTTTTTCATTATAGAGTTCCAAAAGCTCTTGAGTGGGCTAAAGAGAATCAAGACATCCTTAAGGCTAACATTCAGATTGCACAAGAACAGCAAAAGAAATATGTTGATCACCATCAAGTTGAGAGGTCTTTTGAGGTGGGAGACATGGTATTTGGCGTCTTCAACCTTATAGACAATCCTCATTGTAATTACCCGTTTTATTACCCAAATCGTAGCTTTAATAACAATTAAACCAGGCGATAAAATAAACATATAAGCAAAGGGCCGACCAAAGCCTTAATATGATTCAATATTAGGAGCCGACCAAGGTTTAAATATAGCAAAAAGGGATTGATGAATATTAATTAGAGAGGCATGACATGGTCGGCCATTCCAAAGTAAACAAATGATAATTAAAGTAAGCAAAGAGAGGTGTCCTTTGCATAATGAAGAGAGGTGACTCCTTCCCATTTGAAGGTATAAGAAGGGGATCGATTCATTTGGAGAGGGTGATAACTTGGAATAGCAAGTGAGGCAGAAAATGGAAAACGAAGTGGAAATCAAAATAAGAAGTATATTAGCAGAAATTTATTTAAAAGATAAATCTGATTAATAGGTAGAATTATATACATATATATAGGTATTCCTTATATTGTGACATTTGCAGAAAATAATCTTTGTGAATAATCTACATGCTTCTCTTTATTATATGTGATAAGAGATTCGTATAATAATCTATTTTGAATTCAGAGAAACAGATTGCAAATAGAGAGGCCGATCAATCTTCCAAGTTCACGAGAGGTGAAGGAAGACCGACTTTCATGCTCTCATCAAGTACACCATCCCAAGATGGAATAGAAGACCAGCCTTTCATGCTCATGGGCCAAGGGGTGGAATGGAGGATCGGCCTTCCATGCCCTTGGGCTTGATCAAGGAGGATGACCAACCTCCAAGGTGAATTGAGGAATGGAAGGGTGACCCGCCTTCCATGCTCTCACAGTGCAAGGGCGACCAACCTTGAGACTGCGATTTGCAAGCATTTCAATTGAATTCCTAATGAGATTATTATAGGAATATTGGAATGGCTATTGCTTTAATTGGATTTCAATAAGAATATCGTTTATATGATATCATCATGCCTACTAATGTTAGTAAGAATAGATGTTATCATGGCTTATGATTTAACATCAATTTCCAGTGACTAATATTGTGTGCAAGACCTAAACCAAGATTTATCTTATAAAGGGCTTTTCAATTGGTAATTTACAATCTTAAATGTATTACATTTCTTACAATCTTAAATGTATTACATTTCTTACTTTAATTGGAATTGTGGTTTTAGGGAAAAAACTAGGAATATCCCCAAAGGGGACATTACACTCATTGAAAGTGAGTGGAGCAAAAAAGCTTAAACCAAAGTTTTATGGGCCTTTCAAGGTGATTAAAAGAATTGGTGAAGTAGCATATGAGTTGGAACTGCCATCTACAAGCAAAATCCACAAATGCGTTCCATGTGTCATGCCTCAAAAAGGCTCTTAGACAGCACGTGATTCCTTGTACAAAATTGCCTCCTATGGATGAAGAAAGTAACTTGCTACTCATTCCGGAAACAATTTTGCAAGTAAGGGAGAAGAAGCTAAGGAGTAAAATAACTTTTGAGTATCTCATCAAGTGGAAAAACTTGCCTTTGCAGGATGCTACATAGGAAGGAGAGGAGATTCTTAAGCATCCTAGCCTACAAATGCTTGAGGACAAGCATTCTTTGGGTGGGGAGAACTATGATGTCCCCAACTCAAGCCATGTGGTTTAATGATGAATGGGTTGTCCTTTCCTTGGATTACCCAAGAAGAAGAGGATGTAGAGCATTATTGGGTAAGTGTGGAGTCTTTGGCTTGTATCCTATTCTATTCTTAAGTTGTGGGCACGTCTTTTATGCAACTTAAGTGATTCCTAGCCTAAGGACTTAAGTTTTTCCCTTTTTCAAGTTTAGTGACTTAAAAGACATGTACATTGAGTGATTTTATTAAACATGTGCCAAAAAAGGTCAAGGGGGGCATGGGATTTCAAAAAGCCTATTGGCTCATTTTTTAGGGATTTTATTTGGAGCATTGGATTGAATTGTGTAATGTCCCCTTTTTATTGCCCTATATCCACTCTATTTTAGTAGTGTTTTTAAACACTGATATATTTATTATATAATATTAAAATATAAATAATATAATTAAAAAAATACTAATAAATAAAATAAAATAAAATAGGAATACATTATTAGGGTCAGCCAAGATTGGATGGATCATGACTTGTTTTTCTTTGATTTATGTCTGTGGTTTGTCTTGACAATATGGCTGAGGCAATTAAGTTCCTAGTATTGGTCATGGCACTCCTTGTCTGTAATGTCTCTATTTACGCAAAGGGATAACATTTCACACCTGGTTTTCCATACCTCGGTGTACGTTATCTACTTGCAAAATAAAAACGCTCGATGATGATAAATGTGTGCTTATCAAGGCTTATGACGATATATTCATCACTTCCCTTTCTATATCCATTCATCTTACTAATTATTCTTCCCTTCTCACTAACCTATTCTTCTAGATAACAATTCTTCTATCAATCTTCTCCACATTTGATATTGATTGAACTAACCATTCTTCTTTTCTTACTAACCTTTTCTTCTAACTCCTATTTCTTCTATCTTATTGAAAAATTTGGCTCACTTTTTTGCATCTTTCACCATATTTCCTGTTAATGTTATGGCAGCTTCGGGTTCATCCTTCCAGCCACGAGTGAAGACATAAATTCATATAGCCTATCGGCTATTTATTTATTTGTGATAATTAAATGTGAAGGGGCACTTCACATGGCAACAATGTAATTTCCTCTTGGCCGACCTTCCTTGAAATTAGCATTTATTATTTGTAATTATATTTATTATGATGGCCGACCTATCTCTTGAAGAGGTGCGACCTCTCTATCAATATGTATATATAGAAGATCATTTCACTCCTTTGGCTCATCAAGCAAGTTCAATTCATTCCTTTATTCAAGTGTGAATTTCATCAAGAGCAGATTGCGAATTTCTTCAAGGACAGATTTAGATATCAAGGAAGTGCAGATCATTATCTGTCATGTGCATCTAGTGTAGGTGCTGAATATTGGCCTTGTGATTGGCCTCATTGTAAAGAGAATTGTTGCCATTATTTATATATAAGAGAGATCTTTGTTGCTGGGTTTTTTCTCCCTCAAGAGGAGGGTTTTCCCAGGGTATCTGCTGTGTTATTGTGTCTGATTTTGAATTAATTTTCTGTGCATTCAATCTGATCACGAAATTTAACATTTCCCAAGGGGGCATCATAATCTTGTTTCTGCTGGGGCAAGACTTGATTTGAATTTTTCTTTGAGACAATGATGAAAATCACATTGTCTCAAAGAGGGGCAAAATGTACACTTAAAATTGTCCCGAGTTTGCAAGAGCATTTTCTAACTCTAATTCCATCTAACCCTAATTTTCATCTAAACCCAATTTTAGTCTTTTTCACATTTAAATAATTAAATAATTTTAATTATTTTCTCTCACCATTTAGTCAATTAAATAATTATATTTAATTATTTAACCTCTAATTTATTTCATCCATGATTAAAAAAAAAAAAGTATTTATTTAATTATACTAACATAAAGTTTCTTCTATGGTTAATTAAATTAAATTATTTAATTAATTATTCATGACATCGAAAATAAATGAGTTTTTATTTATTTTATTTTTGAAAGCTTGCCGCAGTTTCCTCTTAACTCTTTCATTTTCTATTTTCTTTTTTGGTTAACTCTTCCATTTCTTTATATCCTTTTTCACTTGACTGACCCTTTCTTTCACTTGACTGCCTCTTTCTTTCAGTTAACTCTTCCACTTTTCGTTGTTCTCTCCACTCATATCTTACATGTTTCTATTTCCTCATTCACTTTTCTCTTCCATCTTTCTTACATTTTTGATGTTTCAAATGAGCAACTTTCTTTTGCACATTCCCTCATTCAATCTCATCAGTTGATCTTCTATTCAATCTCGCCCATCCGTCTTGCCAACTTCCTCTATAAATTCAAAATTCGTCTCTTCACAATTACAACCACCGTCTTCAAATCTTTTCCGAAATTACGTCTACAACCACTATCTTTGAACTTTTGTTGTTATTATCGTCTTAAATCAATCGATTTGTGCACTCCAAAATCTGAGAGGAACATATCACAAAGCTTTAAAAGCGAAGGAGAGAAGAGCAATGGAGGTCAACAAATGAAGGCATAAAGGTATACTTTGAATTGTTTGTTTGCATTCAATTTCCTTTATGTTGATTTGTGCTTCATTGTTTTGGATTTGATTTTATAAGCTTACTTCTAATAGTTTGGTGGTTTTTGTTAAGGATTTAAGCTTCACCAATCAAATTTTCAGATCCATACACTTACAACCCACCAAACAACTAATAATGTCAAGTTTCAAGTGTTTCAAATGTGCTCTAATACCAATTTGATATATAAACTAAGTGAGATATTTTGTCATGCCCCCGAAGTTGTAACACTAAAATATGAAGTATTGAAATACAAATAACTAAATCAAATAAATATCAAAATATAAATATAAGTAATTGCAATTTAAATATTATTATAATTATAATACAATTATCATAATACAAAATAGAAAAATTAATATTATTAACTGTAAATATCATAATAATAAGGATATTCACAAGAAAATAATATTATTTAAATGAGACAGCCTTAAATAAATAAATAATAATCCTAAAGGCATCGATTCTAATAAAGAGGCATATTAATTATCACAACAGCCATCGATTCTAATAAAGCAGCAACGGTTATTATAGCAACAGCCACGATTAGGGAAAAAGGCACGATCAAAGGTGAAAGGAGCGATCAAGGATCTGCCCCTCTAAAGGGGTGTGATAATTACAAAAGGCATGCCCCTCAAGGAAGAAACACAGCCCTTGACAAATGGATGGTTATGGCTGTTGGCCAAGCAAGCTATAAAAGGAAGATAAATTCAAGGCATATGGCATCGATTGGGGAATAAACAAAGAGCAGATCAACCAAGCAGATATAATCTCAATCAGTATTACTTACTTTATGATTTCAGAATTATGAATCCATTATATCAGTTAGTATCAATTATCTTGTGGTTTGCAATTAATATATTGATGATAGAAAATTTATAGGGAATGTGATATATTGTTTAAATATGGTTAATGATTCATATTGTTATTTCATCTCATAGTAGCATACTCATAAACTACTATATGTTGTTGATACAAGTATTTGTAATTATGCATTTGATTAATCTAATATGCACATACTTTCACCACAATGGACGAAGGGAGAATTACCAAGGGAATACAGCGAGGGGGCCTCTTCTAGGTACACCACCCGGGGGAGGAGAGAAAGAGCCCACAAAGGGCCAAGGGGTTACTGCCTTTGTACAAAGGGTATTGTCCTTGGGCCTAGGAGAGTTGGCTACAAGGACACCTTTTGCAATCTCACTTCCCCTATCATGGTGTAACAATATAAGGACAAAGGACCAAGTGTCCTATAATGGAGAACCAATGTGTTCTATAATGGAGGACCAAGTGTCCTATAACAGAGGACCAAGTGTACTATAATGGAGAACCAATGTGTTATATAATGGCGGACCAAGTATCCTATAATGGCAAACCAATGTGTTCTATAATGGAGGACCAAGTGTCCTATGATGGAGAACCCATGTGTTCTATAGTGGAGGACCAAGTGTCCTATAACGGAGGACCATGTGTCCTATAATGGAGAACCAATGTGCTCTATAATGGAGGACCAAGTGTCCTATAATGGAGGACCGATGTGTCTAATGGGGAACCAAGTGTCCTATAATGGAGGACTAATGTGTCCTATAATGAGGGGCCAATGGTATAGTGCCTTAGGCCTGGGAGAAATGGCATTTTCAGGGCACCATTGTTATCTCACCCCTCCATCATGGTGAATCAGCACAAAAGGTCAAATCATAGAGAGAGGGGAATGATTGACAAGATGAGGGATAACAAAAAGGGGACACCTCCTAGGTAGAGGCCAAGACATCTGCTCTTGGGCCTAGGAAAGAAAGGATCTTAGGCACCCCATCAAGTCACATTCTCCCCTTCTCTCTTATGATCAAACCCTCCAAGGATGTTAGAGTACTGTGTGATTAAATTAATGTTGGACATGAGTTTATTAATATCTAATCATGGAAAACTACTAATTATTATTATTGTGATAAGTGATTCTAATTTGCTAATCAGTTTGATTATGGCAAATGGTTCCAAGCTGTGTGCAGGACTTCAATCAGGATTTCAATTAGAGGAAAGGTATTATCTAACCCTGGCTTTATTTAAATTGAGGAGATTAGCGCAAATTTAGGGCACTCCCAAATAGGGGATAATTACATATTTCCAAACAGCTCATCCACAATGATGCACTAAAATTTGCACCTCATAAACACCCCTTAGATAGTTTTTAATGAATTTCACTAACATATACATGAAAAAACATGTGTTGTAGAACATAAATACATCACACAAGCATATAAAATGGATAACAACCACAAAGAATGCACAACGATGACTACACAAAGGTTTGACCTAGAAAACTGCAATAGCAAGAGAGCTGAAAGCTCTTCATCGACAATATAAAATGGTACACCCTTAATCCTATAGTGTTCATAGGGGTATGAGTAGTCCGCTTGTGGCTACCATAACACTTAATTAAAGTATATGACCATTAAAACAATCTTATATGGGTAGTTAAGTGGGCTTGGGTAGAATCCATGGCATATGAATGGTATATATAGGAGGTAGAGGATAAGTTATTATCATCATATTGCAAATTGTGTTCTTATTGGATACTTTTGGAGGTTCACCCCCTCAAAGTGGCTTATTATTCTCAAGTATCATCAAGTATTTGCAACATATTTTGTATTATACTATTAAATTGTGCAAGTTATTTCATTACACAAAATCAATCAAGTAATCATAGTGGGGTCTATGCACAATTCAACCAAGCTCCATGCATCAACAGCAAGCTTTTACAACATAAAATGAAGAATGCAATCCACTAAACCCTGCTGTTTTGTGACATTCAATTGCAAAATGAAGATTCTACAAGGAAAACATGAGTGCCAACTTTTGGCTCACATTCCAAAGTGCTTGATATAAACCTTCAGACAACCCTCTAACCTCCAAACACAAAAACAAATGCAAAGAAACTGAAATGAAATGTCAAAACACTTCCAATCCAACACTATTTTTGACTTGTAGAAAATTTGCCAATAATCCTAAGGGGTGATTGTACATTCACTTTGGTCTAGTTCCATTCACTAGAGCATGTGTTAGTGTTCACCATACAATCTACTAAGATCACTACAATAAAGAGGCAATCACCACAATATTGACAAGTTTGTCTCCTTTGGAAATCTGTGAATTCACAAAAACTAAAAAATCATTGCATTAGCTAGAAACTTGCAAATAAAATCATGAGTAATTGTCGTAAAATTGTGAGTAATCACCATAAACTCACAAGTAATCACAATAAATCATGAGTTGACTTGTTAGCCAATTTTTTCCAATGATAAATAGAAATTTTTCATATAAATCAAGGCAATAAGTTATTCCTTTTTTTTTGCCATTAAATTGCCAAAAATCGCCTAGATCATGGTAATCACAAGTTTGACCTATTTTGATCCTTTTTGTGATTTCTTTGATGTTTAGAAACCCTAACCCTAGTTTTCCACAATTTTTGTCCATTGTTCAATTTTTTTGAAAACACTAACTCAATTTTTTACCAATTATATCAATATTTTTTGAAAAAATCTTTATCTTTTAGTTTGCCAATTTATTCTCAAAAAGGTTTTTGCTACCATGTGTCACATTTCTTCCCCAAGATGTTCCAAATCATCTTAAGTTTGAATTTGGCCTATATACAACTCCTCATGGTCTACAACTAGCGATTCCCCTTTGTAAAGGTGCTCCTAAAACTATTTCTGGATTGAAATGGAGAAACAACCAACCTTTTGATAATGACACAGATTCACTTTCGATCAAGTTGACTAGGCAAATTTCTATCAAACTAGTCTATCAACACATGCCCTTTGTGCGAATGGCGATTGATTTTATGGTGAAAGCTTCCACATTGCTAGAGTTGCATGCTCAGAAGTTGAAAGTTCACTGATTACTAGATTGGAGAGCTAATAAAGCTAGATGGCTTCCAAGTCAATTTGAGATGGAATTGAGCAGCAAAGACATAAGGAAAAAAGCCTAGTATGGTACATACATCAAGAATAAGCTACTAAAAGAATGAGACCTGGTGTTGCTTTATAATTCTATGGATTCTAAACATATGTGGAAGTTTCATATAAAAATTCATCAACATCATACCAACAAGCACATATTAGTTGCACAAATTAGATTCAAAGCTACTCCCAGGACACTTCAATGAGAGCAGTTTCAAGCTAAATGAATTAGTTCATGACAACCAATTATGATGGCCTATGAAATATATGTATTATAGCCTAACATGGGCATATAGAGGTCCATCCAAAGTTTAGTTTCTCCACCATTCTTTGCCCTTTCCTTCTCCATGGGCCTAGACTGGGAGATTAGTGGGGCAATGAATACAGATACACTATTTGGTAGTGCATTAGAAGGTAGTGCCTCTCCAAATGGGTATATAGGTGATAAACTAGTAGTCAACTTGGAGCAATTATTCACCAAGGCATTTTTGAAAGGGACATTTGCAATATTAAGTGGAGTGGTTGAGCATGTATCATTTTCATGGTTCAACATATGGGCATAATGAATTGCCATCATTTGCCCTTTGCAACCTATCTCCTAGTGCATCTTCCACTTCAAAATTTGAAACCTAATGATGAAAAAAACGTAGGATTTACTTCTTTTTATTGGTAAATCTAGGGATTAACTAGCCCCAATCATGAGGCCACAAACGGGGAGCCTCATCCCAATACATTGAAACACTTCATTCACCAAGGACCAACACAACAATGTTCACTTTGAGCCTTAAAATCGACACCTATTGCTAAAGAGTCAATAGACATACCATAACACCATGCGCCCATGCACCACATATCTTGGTGCATTTAATGACTTTATGTACATGTTTTGATGAAAAAATGGTGAATATTTTTAGAAAAAAAATGCTAATTGACAAATCTAATTTTCAAATAGATTGCAAAAATCTAGCAAATTAAAAACAAATAGCACATGAATCCCCTACAAACACAATGAGTTCAACCTAAGACTGTAACATACAAACCAACAATTTATCAAATTATATTATCTAAAGACCAAATTACATGACTAAGCACTTAAGAACCTGCAAGGACCTAGCACACTTGAAACCAAATTTTGAATCCCCACCTATCCACTAGGCAACCTGAGCATATGAAACATATGCATTTGATTTACCATGAGTATCACTTTCAGTTTCATTGATCAATTACACACCAAAGCAAGTTACAAAGCCAGTCTCAGAACCTGCTTCTGACACTATGTTTAAATTATTAATTAGGCATCTAGTTCTTGCAAGTTATCGTACAAATAGTGTTTCCCTAATAATGAGCGAGGTAGCTTACTCAAAACTTTGAACAATGACTGCAGTGCAGCATATCCAAAAAGAACTTGCAGAGAACCACAAAACACCGATTATATATTTATTTATCATCATCTGAATCCTCTAGTTTTTCAATCTCTCGTGATCACGCTTAAAAGCAAACTAGGCATAGTCAATGCCCCAACTGCTCGGAATAAAGTTCTATAATTCCTCAGGAACAATCAACTGCTGTAATCCACCGTAATGGAGCATAATTTTCACGGTATCTAAAGCTAAACACTTGAAGCTTTCACAGTGCATGTCTTTCACATAACATTCTTCCCAATCAAACCGCCTTTGATAAATAAAACCAGATACACAGCCTTATCCGGTAGGGATTTCACGCCTTCATATAAATCTCAAGTTAAATACCTAATGTTTCCCCGTTGCATATCTTATGTTATATTCTTCAGTATAAAACTGCCTGTGATACATAAAGGAACTAGTACGGTTTACTCAAAAGTGGAAAATTTAAGTGGTTTGTAACAAACCAGCTACAGAAACCTGCCCTGATTCAAAAAATCAACGCCCCTTTCTGTATTCTTCATTGCATAACAAATGAGTTGTAACTTAATTCAATCTTTAAAACAAGTTTTAATTTGAAAAATCCACAAGCATGCCTTAAGATATCAGATACATAAATACACCCTAATTAGACTGATTGTGGGCCGCATACATATAAAAACCCCATTAGAAAGACAAAGAATCAATAATGATAATAATGCTCAAAAAGCAGGCACCTTATTTTCAGACTTCGCCTTGAGCTTTCTGAAGACAGCATCTCGATCAGAATATTCCTCTGCGGTAGCCATGGAATCGGCCACTAAACCTCTAAATCCAAAACCCCTGCGTAGGGTTTCGACAACTCTTAGACTTTTAGAAGGCTCTGAGGGCAAAAATTGAAAAAATCAATCTGAAAGGCAAAATATATCAAATTTGGAATCAAATAAAATTAATATTTTTGAATGGGCTCTGTATGTTCGAAACTAATTGGCTGTAATGATGGAGGTCACAGGGTCGAAATTCGTTGAATCTTTTGAAGTATCGATCATTCGGGCAACAGACGGGAGAGTCGGAGGTAGTTCCGTCCTATTGCCGTCGTTATGGCCGTCGATAGTGGTGACGTAGAATAATCATTTCTTTCTTTGTCCGCGTCAAAATTAAAACGCGAATGGATTTTATTTTTAAATTGGCATTTGTTTTAAAACATATTTGTGGTGTTGGTTATAAAAAAGTTTTTCTCATAATACACCAAGCCTTGAGTTCTAATGGTCGATTCCTAGTTTAGTCGAGAGATTTCAATAAGCATGGATGATTTATGTGACAAGAAGGAATCATGATTTATGGGACGATGAGGAATATAAATATCCCAATTTTTGGCTCATATTTTCCCATTATTCTATTCTTGTGGGCCATGGCTTTAGGATAACAAGAACATAGTCCATTAAAGGAGTGTAGGAGATAAGATCTATAGCAAGTTCTAATTAGATTAAGATTTAGTAAGTTGATTGTCAATAGTGGCATAGTGTGATGGTTAAGTTGTGATGGTGCTCTTGCCATCAACGTTTAAACTCCACTGGGGTGTTACTGTTGAGTGTTAATATTGGAGATGAGGTCTCTCATTTATGACCTCATCGGTTCATAGCTCTGGATCAAAAGTGTTTACCCCTTTAAAAAAAAATCCAATAAATTGATTTGTATAAAATATTAGATTTAAGTAAAATTGAAACAAAGAAATGAAAAACTTGAAAAGAATAAAGAATTTTTTTAGGTTTTGGTGTAATGTTAATTTTGATTGATTAATTAAAGCATGATATTTAGTTTTAAAAAGATATTAGGAGATTATGGTTTAGATGTTCTAAGATTTCTTGATCTAGGAGAATTCATCAAAACTCATATGTGCAATAATACCTAGGTTATCCTCATGGCTTGTGGCAATTATGGGGTTATTTCTTGAGTCTTAAATTATGTAAATTAAAACAAAGAAATAAACTTTTTGAAAAGAATAAGGAACTTTGTCGCTTTGGGTGTAATGTTAACTTTGATCAATTGATCAAAATTGGATATCTAATATTAAAAAAAAAAGATCAAGAGATTATTATCGCAATTATGTGCAGTTGGTGTTGTAATTGATGTAAATAAGCTTGTGTGTTGTCATTGGTGTTAATTGTATGAGAAGGAGTTTGTTGCAAGGATGTGTAGTCAGTATTGAGTTAGTGTTGTCTTTGATGATACTTTGATTAGTTGCATTATGTTATCATTAGTAAACTACTAGTGTCAACCTCTAGTTTTGCTTTGATAAGCTTTTGTCTATGGATGTATGGTTGAGTTCCTATGATGAGGATGTGTTTCTGGTGCTTGGTTTCCAAGTGCTTTTGAGAAAATTTGAATAAAAGAGGAAATAGTGTGTTGCAGTGGTGTTTTGGGTTGCAAAGTAGTGTTTTGGTTTTGCTATGCATTTCTTCTATGTTAAAGATCTACTTGTGCAGTTTAGATATGTTGATCAAAGGTGTTCAAAGGTGATATATCCAAAATTTGGTGTGTTGGATCATTGTACAGAGCAAGTTGTGTTCACTAATGTGTGAACTGTGTATTAGAGAGGTGTCTGGAGAAATGTTCTTGCTCCACATTTCTTCGCAGAGTGGTTTCAGGCCTTGTGAACCTGGAAGTGTATTGATAGTGTTAGTATATTTCTTTAGTTGAAGATGTTCATGGTTTAGTGTTTTGGAAGTTAGTTTCTTAAGTTACAGTGTATGGTAGGATTGTTTGAGTGTATTGGGTGTGTACACTCTTCAGGTGAAAGTTGTTGTGAAGGAATTTATTAGATTTCAAAGTGTTTGTGGAATATTTCAAATTATGTTTAGGTGACATTTATTGTCCATGAGTTTCCTTTGGATCAAAGGAAGTGTGTACTTAAGAGATTAATGGTGTTTACACAGGTACAGTTGACCTTGGGTGTTTACACTAATTGTAGAGTTGCTTTGGTATTTGTGGAAGTGTAGTGTGGTGTGTATGATGGATTTAGGTCCTAGCTAAGGTGTGTCATGGTCTTCCTTCATTCCTTTCCACCACAGGAATATTTTGGTGTTGACCTAATTTGAATTTGCATGATTGAGGTGCATAAATGACCTTGGAGAATGTTTTCAAGGTTGAAGATGGTATAAATAAGTGTTGAGTTGTTGAGGGATGCGAAGATAGATGTGTGTGATGTGAATAATATGAATTGCAAAGTTGTAAGGTGCAAATTTGAGAAGTGAAGTGTGAGCTTTCATGTGTTAGATTACTAAATGCAGTGAGCAAAAGGTGTCTACAATTCTTCAATGAGACTACGAAGGTTTTGGTGATGATGTGGTGGATTTCTCTATTGCATTGAGATAGTTTTATCACTATAACATTCTTCTCTATCTTCTTTTCTATTATGGATGTGAGCCTTTCTTTCTTTTGGGCAATGAGCCCTTTTTGTAATCGATGTTGATATTACTTTATATTGTGAGGTAATCCTCACCGTGGTTTTTCTCATCTTGGGTTTTCCACATAAATCTAGTGTTTCATTGTGTATGGTGTTGCTTTGATTTTATTTATTTTATTTGCTTTCATGCTAAATAATTCTAATAGATTAAGGGTTAACTAAATTAATGTGTATTTGCATGTTTGTGAGGGTTTTGAAGTTTTAAGGCACTACTGATTCATCCCCCCTCAGTTGTCTTATATATTTAACAATTGGAATTAGAGCAAGATTCCTTGTAAGAAATCTTAACCACTTGAAGTAGATCTGGGATGGCACACAAGAAAGATGTTCCTATGTTTGATGGATCAAATTATGCATTATGGAAGATAAGGATGGAAGGTTTTCTGGTTTCTCTTGGATTTGGAATCTAGAAGTCTGTTGAGACTAGATATACTATGCCTACAAATGGTCCAAGTACTAGTAATGAAATCAAGGCCTATGAAAACAATAGTAAAGTAAGGTATGCTCTCTTAAGTGGTCTTACTAATTCTAAATTTTAATGAAAGCTATGAATTTGAAAACTGCTAGAGAAATTTGGGTAAAGTTAAAAAGCATTTCTGAAGGAGATGATAAGGTCAAGCAAGCTAAGATGCAGAATCTGAAGATCATGTTTGAGGCCCTATGAGTGTCTAAAGATGAGAATATCACAAGCTACTTGCAAAAGGTGGATGAAGTAGTCAATGGGATCAAAGGTCTTGGTGGAGAACTGAAAGAAGAAGAAGTGGTAAAGAAAGTACTTAGAATTCTTCATAAAGCTTATAGTCATAAAGTCTCAGTTATTGAGGAATTACAAAATTTAAGTCAATATACTAGAGATCAATTGTATGGTTCCTTAACTTCTTTTGAAATGAGAGAATTTGGTCCAAGCAATGCAAGAGTTGAGACTGCTTTTAAGGTTGGAAAATCAAAGAAGATTGTGGAATTAGATCATGAGGATATTAATGATGTGGAAGCAAATTTTGTAAGGACAATGAAAAGGGATACTGATAAGTATAGTGGTAATTTGTCTTTCAAATGTTCCAATTGTGGAAAGATAGGTCATTATGCTTCAAGATGTCCAAACAGAGCTTTGAATAGCAAAAATAAAGAGAACAAAGGTAAGATGATTAAAAAAACTTATTATGTTAGAGAAGATGCAAGAATATATGATGATGAATCTAATTATAGAGATGATGATGATGTTGAATGCTTGTTCATGGCTTTAAAAGATGAAACTAATTCTACTAACTCTAAGAGATGTGTGAAAGAAAAATATTTGAAAGTAGGTGCTAAGACTGAAGGCAGTTTGGTATCTACTTTTCATGCTAGATAGGAGAATAATTACTAGATCATTGATATTGGATGCTCAAATCATATGACTAGTGAAAAGAGTAAGTTTGTTAAACTTAAAAAATATGGAGCACTTATTAGGTTTGGAGATGATACATCTGCTAAGATATGTGGAAAAGGTTTAATCAATTTTGATGGCAAGCATAATATTGATGATGTTTACTATGTTAATAGATTACGGAATAACCTCTTGAATGTTGGAAAAATTTGTAGCAAAAGGTACAATCTTATGTTTTAGGATGATGCTTGTGAGATCATAAAGGGCTCTAAAATTGTGATTGCTGCAAGAAGAAGGACACATGGAAATATTTATCAACTTAAAGGTGTTGATGTTCACAATTTTATGACTCGGATTAATGAAAGTTGGTTATGGAACATGAGGATGTGTCACATCAAATTTGATGGCCTAGTGAGGATGAGTTTAGTTCAAGTTGTGAGAGATCTTCCAAAGATTACAAAGCCTATCAATGTTGTCTACAAGGAATGTCAAGTTGGGAAGCAAACAAGAAGAAGTTTCAAAGTCAAAGAACAATTCTCTACCAAACTATTGGAATTGGTGCACAAGGATCTTTGTGGTCCTACAAGAGTAAGAAGTCTTTAAGGTGACAAGTATTTCATGTTATTGATTGATGATTATTCTTCAATGACATGGGTTACTTTTCTCAAAGAAAAATTAGAAGCTCTATATAAGTTTAAAGCATTCAAAGTTATGGTTGAGAATGAAATGGATATGAAAATAAAATGTTTGAGGTTTGACAGAGGTGGAGAATTCACCTCCAATGAGTTTAACATATTTTGTGAAGATCATGGCATAAAGAGAAACTTGTTTACCCCTAAGACTCCTTGGTAGAATGGAGTGGTGGAAAGAAAGAATGGGATTGTTCAAGAAGTTGCAAGGATAATGATAAAAGAAGCAAATATATCAGAAGTCTACTAGAGAGAATCAATACATACTACTGTTCATATACTTAATAAAGTACAAGCAAGAGAAAATAGCACAAAAACTCCCTATGAGCTATGGTATGGAATGATTCCTATTGTCAAATACTTCAAAGTATTTGGAAGCAAATGCTATATCAGAAGAGATGAAGAAAACTTTGGAAATTTTGATGCAAGATCTAATGAAGGTATCTTCCTTGGATATTCAACTAGAATCAAAGCCTACCAATGCTAAAACAAGATACTAATAAAGATTGTTGAGAGTGAAAGTGTCAAGGTTGATGAAGATCTACAAAAGAATTCAGTGGTAATAGATTCTTATGAATTAGATGAGTCTTCTTGCAGAGAAGAAGAAAATATTGAAGAAAAAGAAGTGTAGATTGAAGGGGAAGAAACTTCAAGAAAGGCTCCTAAGACTCCTAAATATGTGCAAAAGAATCATTCAGAAGAATAATTGGAGATAAGAGAAAAGGTGTACTGACAAGAAGGAAAGTTGTTGAAGAATAGGTAAATCTATGTTTACTTTCTGAAGTTGAACCCAAAATAGTGAGTGAAGCATGCAAGGATGAGTATTTCATCAAGGCTATGGAAGAATAACTATTGCAGATTTAGAAGAATCAGACTTGGGAACTTGTCCCAAAACCATCAAATAAGAATGTGATTGGAACTAAGTGGGTATTCAGGAACAAACTAAATGAGAATGGGGAAGTGGTAAGAAATAAAGCAAGGCTTCTGTGTAAAGTTTACTCACAAGTTGAAGGAATAAATTTTGAAGAGACATTTGCTCTAGTGGAAAGAATGGATGCTATTAGAATTTTTTTGGCTTAAACAACACATAAGGATTTCAAATTTTATCAAATGGATGTGAAGTCTGCTTTCTTGAATGGAGAATTGGAAGAAGAGGTATACATAGAACAACTGAAAGGATTTCAATTATTATATAAATTGGATATGGTCTACAGATTGAAGAAAGCATTATATGGATTGAAGCAAGCTCCTAGAGCTTGGTATGCAAGGTTGGATAGGTACTTGTTACATCAAAGATTCAATAAAGGTACTACAAATAGAAATCTTTACTTCAAATTTGAAAAAGATCAAATATTGATTGTGGTTGTCTATGTTGATGGCACAATATTTGGAGGTAATGAGGATATGTGCAAGAAGTTTGTAGAAGATATGCAGAAAGAATTTGAAATGTCTATGTTTGGGGAGATGAATTTATTCCTTGGGCTACAAATCAATTAGATAGATAAAGGTATTTTCATTTCACAATCAAAATATGTCAAGGAAATGTTGAAGAAGTTTGGAATGGATAATTCTAAACTAATATGTACTCTTGTGGTTATTGGTTGCAAGTTGGGAAAGAATGATGAATCTCCTAAGGTTGATCAGAGCAAGCATAGATAAATGATTGGAGGACTGTTATACCTAACTACTACCAGACTAGATATCATGCATGTAGTTTGTCTTGTGGCTAGATTTCAAGAAGATCCTAGAGAGTTAGATACTTGAAGGGCACTCTGGATCATGAATTGTGGTATCCAAAGGACACTGAATTTACTTTGAGCGCTTACATAGATGTAAATTGAGTTGGTTGTGTGGATGACAATAAAAGTACAATTGGTGGTACATTCTTTCTTGGATGTAGATTGGTGTCATGGCTAAGCAAGAAACAAGATTCGGTATCTTTATCTACTATAGAGGTAGAGTACATTGCAATAGCATCTTGTTGCACACAAGTATTGTGGATGAAGCAAACATTGAAGGATATCATAATGGTATTGTTGGTGAATTAATTATTAATTACGCTTTGCATAAGTTTACTTAGGTAATTATTTAATTCCTAAGTTTTAGGCTTTCATCTTTATCTTATCGAGCTATCTTGTTGCTCAAGATAAGATTAGGTTTGCATCTTT
>VDFB02313184.1:0-27597 GCA_007258455.2 Sequoia sempervirens | reverse complement strand
TATATTAAAACTTCTCTCTCTTGCAATTTTCCTAACAAATTGTTTCCTATTACGCTTCATAGTTTCGTAATAGGAGCACAAATCCCACTAAAATTCTAGATGAACTTCATGTAGAAGCTCACTAATCCATGGAAGCTTCTTTCTTCAAACATACTCCTTGGTGAAGGAGAACCCACAATTGAATTTACTTTTTTCAAATCCATTTTTAACCCACTTCCAAAAAAAAAACCCTAATAAACTAAATCTTATTTCATAAGGCTTCAATTTTTCAAATTCACCAACAACTTCTCCTCTTTCAACCTTTGCAAAACTACTCTAACATGCTCCAAGTGTTCTTATTTTGTCCTATTAAATATTAAAATATCATCCAAATACATAATAACAAACTTACCATGATTGTTGAAGAAGATGTGGTTAATGCTGTTAAAGAATTTTTTGGATCCAGAAGTCTTTTAAAAGAATTAAATACTACCTTCTTGGTTGTTATCCCCAAGACACCTGGAGCTAATAATTTTGAGGCTTTTAGGCCTATAATTCTCTGTAATTCCTTATACAAAATCATCTCTAAGGTCTTAACCTCTAGATTTTTAACTTTTTTCCGTCTTTGATTTCTCCTCAATAGAATGGCTTTGTCCCTGGTAGACAAATTCTTGACTGTATTGTAACGGTACATGAGAATATTCATTCCTTAGTTGAGTCGAAGACTGGAGGATTTTTATTAAAGCTTGATATCCCAAAAGCTTATGATAGAGTTGACTGGATTTTCTTATTTAAAATTTTAAAGGATTTTGGTTTTCGTAACAGGGTTATCCAAATGGTGGAACAACTTGTGTCCACAACTTCCATATCAATTATGGTCAATGGATCCCCCACCTCTTTCTTGCAAAGCACCAGAGGTCTAAGGCAGGGTGATCCTATGTCTCCTATTTTATTCACTATTATGGCTAAAATTTTAGGTAGGAATCTAAAAAAATTGGTTGACTTTAAATCTCTTCTTGGTCTCAAACCTTCCTTGGGAAATCTAGTGTGTTCCCATCAACAATTCGTTGATGACACTATGCTTATGGGTAAGGCCACGGTGTCTGAAGGAAAATCAATAAAACGGCTGCTTGAAAAATACGGGAGAGCTTTAGGACAGCTGATCAACAATCAAAAAATCTCTTTGTCCTTCTTCAACACGCCGGATCATAGATAGGGTAAAATTGCAAGAATTCTGGGTTGCAGGGTGGATTCCTTTCCTGCCACCTTCCTTGGTTTACCCTTAAGCTTGAAACCTCCTGAGTCCTTTTGGCTCTCGCTAGTTGAAAGATTCAGCAAAAAGCTTGCTGGCTAGAAAGGAGACCTGCTTAGTCAAGCTGGAAAACTTCAGCTCCTCAAAGCCTCTCTCCAGAATCTACCTATCTATGCCCTGAGCCTATTTAAGATTCCTACTAAATATGCTGATGCCATTGAAAAAATTTAAAAAAGATTTTTATGGTCAGGTGTTGAAGAAAAAAAAAGATTTCCCTTAATTGGCTGGAATCTGGTTTGTAGACCTAAAAAGGCTGGAGGACTAGTTCTAAGAAGAATCAGAACAGTTAACAAAATCCTGCTAGCTAAAAAAATATGGAGAATCTCTTCTTCCTCTGGGGAGTGGATCGATATTTTGGCTAGAAAATATTTAGAAAACAACTGCTCCTTCATTATTAAGAAGGACTCCCACCTTCTTCCCAGAGGCTCTACATGCTGGAATAATATAATCAATGGAAAAGAGATTGTGGATGATGGAAGTGGCTGGCAAGTGAGAAATGGTTATCATACTAGATTTTGGGAGGACATGTGGCTTTTTAAGGAGCCCATCATAAAAATAAATTCCTTCAGTGAATAGGCAGAGAATTGTAAGGCACGGTTTGGAATTTATGTGAAAGATTACAGAGTGAATGGTAATTGGGTGGACTTGTGTAGTGTCAGTCAGGCTTTGGCTCCTATCCAGTCTTCTCTACTAGCAGTTAGACTTAGTTCTGAGCAGTTGGATGATCATGCGGTTTGGGTAGATGAACCCTCTGGCAATTTTTTTATGTCTTCTGCCTTTGCCATGATTACTTCTTCTCTGGACCATCCTCCCTTCTAGTCTAAAGCTTGGTTCAAACACTTGATACCTAAAATCAATATCTTTTTCTGGATCCTTCTCCAAAACAAGGTGCTCACGATTGATAACCTGTGTAAACGTGGATTCCAAATTCCTAATAGATGCTTTTCTTTAAAGAGGAGAAATCATGCGTCACTTATTCCTTCATTGCTCATTTGCTGCTTCTATTTGGGAAAAAATTATCAAGTTATGGCACCAACCTTGGGTTTTCCCTTCGTCCATTGAAGAATTCTTTCACTCAATGGAAAGCCCCAACTAGAAATCCTATGCTCAGGATTTTATGGGATTTATCCTTCCCTCATGTTGCTTGGGGCCTCTAGAAAGAATGCAACAATAGAATTTATAGAGACAAATAAGCCTTTGTGGATATTGTCTTTGATAAAATTGTCAGATTTTTGAAGGAAAACATCAATGCCTTGGTTCAGAAGGATAGCATGTCCATGAAAGCGAAGCATTCGCTCTATGATCTTAATGTTGCTAAGGAATGGAACATAATTCTAGAATTTCCTATAACCACAATGAAAGCCAAGAAGGATAGAGAGGGTGTTTGGTGGTCTTTTCTGCCAAACGGTTGGATCAAAGCTAACTTTGATGGTGTGGCTAAAGGTAACCCGGGGGCAGCGGGATATGGTGGAGTCATAAGGGATTCCTTTGGCAATTTCATTGGTGCGACGACATCTCCTCTTGGTTCCAAAAAAAATCATTTGGCGGAGGCTGTTGGAGCTTATCACATCATAAATTTAGCCCAAAGTCTTAACATTAAAAATTTATGGCTTGAAGGAGATTCCAAAACATAATCGACTACCTCTATGGCAAGTCTCCCCCTTTGTGGACCATTAAATCGTGGGTTGAGCATGCCAAGTCAGCATGCCAAGTTGACTTTGGCTAAATTTGATAGAGTAAAAATATCACATGCTTATAGAGAAGCCAATGTTGTTGCGGATTTTTTCGCTAATGAAGGAGTTAGGAGTAAAGTTGTGTGCACCTGGCTTAATATTAGTGATCTAAACTCTAATGTTTGCGCCCTATTAAATTATGATAAATCACATGGAAAAGCGACGTGTTATCCCTTTAATGAGGACAGGTTGGATCTTTCACATCACAATCATTAGATGGCGTGGGACTAAGCCCAATAGCTTAATCTGGAAGAAAGCTCTACATGCTTTGTGGGTCCTTAGATTCGGCGGGGCCAATTTTAGTAAAGATTTCACCTAGGTCTACCCCACTGTGTCGGCTGAAATGGGAGGAGACAGAAAGAGAATTGAGCCAGATAGCTATGATATGCACATGAAAAATGCAAAGGCATAGAACAAGGTTAAAAGTGGTGGGCTGCTTCCTTTTCTGGAGAAGCTCCATGGTTCTAACTAGGAGGCTACTAACCTCTTTGTTAAAAATTGGAATAATGGAATGTTTGGTAGGAATGTGGAGCTCAGCAAAAATTTAATTGTTGATGTTACGGGTTTATGTACTGAAGGGAAGAAGTTCTTCAGGGACAAGGCTTTTTCTGATGAAGTCATGATCAGATTTCCTAAAAAAGACAAAGAAATGCTAAGTCTTGTGAAAATTGCAAATAGCTACTTCGAAGCAGACACCATAAAGGCCATCTGGAGAAAGGTTTTGTGGGTCATCATGGAGTACATCACGGTGGACGGTCGCTTCAGCAGAGTCTATGGCTACCACTTTTCTCTTCTCAACCACTTTTGCTACAAGGTTAGGGTCTCTATCCTGTATTATCTTTTCTGTTCCTTGAAGAAAAGCTTGGAGGATAATAAGAAAAACCCTAAAAGATTCCCCGTCCTGCACACTGGGTTAATAAGGTTGATTTTTGAACATTTCCAAAAAATGCTTACCCCCGCTTTTCTGAAAACTCTCCCTGATTTTGAGAGCGACGACACTGAGCACAGTGGCTTGGAGTATCTACCTAACTCTAGTCTGGCTAGAAATGTCCTTAGTTAGCACACTGTCCCTTCTGGGAACAAAAAACCCTTCACCCCTTTCTGGTAAAGCCCGTGCTGAGCTTGAGCTTGATCGTCCCTCCCTTAAGAACAGTTCTATTAATAAGAAACCCCAAGCCAAATGCATTGTTTACTACTCTGAAGATTCCTCTTATTCAAAGGAGTCTAATGCAAACAAAACTGAGTTTTGCGCTGAACCTCTGCCGGATAAACATGCAAAAGATGACTCCCCTGTTATTCCTAATCCTTAGAAAACAAGTCCTAATACTGAAAAGGAGCCCTCTCTAGATGTTCTGAACCTCGCCAAAACCAATTCTGAGTCCCACTTCAAACTTTTGGAATGGACTTTCATTGAAATTAATGAATTGAAAACAAATAATTGGGCCCTTCAAAGCAAGATTGAAGAGATGGGTGCTAAGATTGCAGAGATTGAAAAGAAAGATGTGGATAGTGGTGTTCATGTTTAAAGTAACATATATATTGACTCCAAGGTTGAGAATATAAGGAACACCATCAAAAGTGTTGTAGAGCAAAACAACTGAATGGCAAGACACAACACCATTATCATTAACGCGACGACATAAAAGCTAGATAAAGCCCAACAGGGGTCTTTGGTGGTGGATCTAGAGGAAAGAGGAGAAAAGCCATGATACGGATGCTGGAATTTCTAAAAGAACCAGAGCCAATATGAAGCATAAGGCCCCCCCTACTTTGAAGATGATTCAAATTTTCAAAAAGGGTGTTAATGATATGCAAAACTTGGAGGAGGAAACGAAATCTGTCCTCAAAACTCTGAGTTAATGGCTGGGGTTTTTGTGTTTACTTTGTTGTTCCTCTTGGTTTGACCATTCTGGTCTATTTTCTGTGGTTGTTGCTGATCTTTTCTCGGGCAGCTGGTTTTTTCGGTTGGACGTTTGTGACCTCTCCTCTTTATTGTAAACATTGTGGTTTCGGGTCCCTGTAAAACCCGTTTTACCCTTTTATCAATAACAAACTTACCAAGATATGGCTTCAAGAATTCATTTTTTAATCTCATGAGAGTGCTTGTCCGAATCATTTGTCAATCCAAACTATATCATCAAGCATTCATATAATCCATCCTCTTTTTTAATGCACTTTTTTTCATTAATCTCCCTCTCTTATTCTTATTTGATGATACCCACTCTTCAAATCAATTTTTATGAAGTACTTATCTCCACTCAAACAATCCATCATATCATCCATTCATGGCAATGAAAATATATATTTGATAGTTATCTTATTTATGAATCTAGAATCCATACACATCTGCCATTCCCCATCCTTTTTGAGCACCTAAATTGTTGGAATAGCACACAAACTCAAGTTTTCTCTAATCAACCCCTTATTAAGAAACTCTTGCACTTGGATATTTATCTCCTCATTCTCCGTGAAAATCATTATATATGTTTCTATATTTGGAAAACTTGTATTCTTTAGAATGATTGTGAAAAATGTTCCCTCTCCGTTCAATTCCTTCAAAAAAAAAAATTTAAATCAAATCTTGGAGTTGCTCTTCACTTCCTTTTCTCTATCCTTCAATGGATTTAAACTGTACACTTTTTCATCTTTCTTTATCCTGTAAGTGTTTGTCCTCACATCATGGATAACTTTTCTATCAAATTTCTGAGGCCTTCCCAAAGGGATATGACACACATCCGTTTGCATCACATCACACATAATTGAACATCCTTGTAGTTATCAACTTGAAAAATCATCAAACATTGCTCATTCACCACCAAATGATGCTCATTTTACAACCATGAAACTCAATATGGGTTGGGATGTTTGATTTCTTTTTAATTCTAGCTTGTCCACCATTTCTTTGGATACAATGTTATTCATCCTACCACTATCCACATTGATTTTGCATCATTTTCCACCTACATTACACCTTGTTCTTAATAGACTCCTTCTTTGAATTGGTTTTAGTTTCTCATTGTTCGAATTTAATAAAATCCTTCACAATATTCGGGACTTTCCATCTTCAGGATACTCTCCAAACCTTGGTGAAGTATCAATTTAATTTTCAGCCTATGATACATGAAATCTTGCTTATTTTTCTTCATACAGATACACCATTTCCCTTTTATCCACATTGAAAAAATGTACCACTGAATCCTCTTCCTCTACCTCTAACAAAATATCCTCTACCACAAGAATAATCTCCTCTTCCTCTAGAGAATTCTTCTCTTCCTTTTCTTTCTTGTGCACTTGCTTCTTCTTGCATTTTTTGGTAACCTCTACCACTTTTGGGTTGTCTTCTTCCACATGAAAATTCTCCTCTACCTCGGGAATTGTTTTGTTGTCTCCTAAGAATCTTCTCGTCCACATTTGATGCATATTGATATGCCTCTTCCACACTAGTTATTTGAATAATAATTAATTCCTCTTGGATTGAATTGTGTTGCCCATTCAAATTATCTTGATGCCTTGTCAACATCATCTTCCACATGTCTTGCCTCATACATTCAATTTGTAAAACTCCTTGGTGTATTCTTGCATGTTCTTCTCTATTTGCTTCAAATTTTGCAACTTTTTGAACAATTTGATTTGCTAATTTGTAGATAAGAATTTTTCCTTTAACTTTGTCACCATCCTCTCCCAATATTTTAGTTTCTCTTTACCTCTACATTTTATTTCAATCTAAAAATGATCCCAACATAAAGATGCATGACCCTCAATTTCATACACACAAACTTCACTCTTTTTGGGTCTTCAATCAACTCATACTCAAAAGACTTCTCCATCTCCAATATCCAATCTATCGCTTCTTCTAGATTCAAATTTATTATGTAGTTTGGAGGATCCAATTGGGGTTTTCTCCTGGTTTTTTTCATCTCTTCCACAATTTTTCCACCATTTTCAGGCCAATTTTAGGTGCTACAACTTCATCTCCATCATCACTGATGTCTACCGCTGGAATTACTCTCCTTTGTACCATTTACATCACATCCAACCTAGTTGTGATGGCTCTTAGCATCTCCATGACTACCATATCACCATTTTGTGGCCCTCTTCACCCATTTCCTTTGTGTGCCATGTTGGTTACCCTTTGTAGTTACAGGTCTTCTCTTTTTACTTGCCCATAACAATAATTCTTATTTTTTTCTTAGACACCATCACAATCTAGGATCTAATACCAATTAGTGCAAATCAAATTTCATGAATCTTATCAAACCAATGAATTTTACAAGCAATACACATTTAATTACACATGAACTCATTCAACCATTTCAATTTACATGGTAAAATTTAGTTACAATTTCAAATTTATTACTGTGAATGAAGTTTCACAAGCATATAATTACTCTACAATCAAAATAAACTTGTTTGGTTTTAAATATTTTTTAATTCCTTTGTTTATGCATTGTAATCCTACATTTAGATCACTGTCAAATTATGCTCTTCTATGTTTGTCTTATTTCCTTTCTTCCTATATCTACTCAATATATTAATTCCTTATTCCTCGAGGAAAACTCTACTTCTTGCTGTGCACCCCCTTCTCACTTCTACAACTATGTGGAATTTTCTTTTGTTACATGTACTCTACAATATGAGCAACCCCTATACTCTTCCCCACTAATGTCCTCCCCATCCCACATGACCTAGTCTATCTTTGTCTTGTTGTGCACCTTTCATATTTTTATTTTTATCCCTATTGTGTTGCCTTTAACTGGTGGCCTTTCTCATTCTCCTTGGCTGCATACCACAACTCGTAGGGATTCTTTGCACTATTTTCTCTTCATTGTACTATGTTAAGTATGGAAACATCAGTATGAATTACTTTTCTCCAGTATACTTCTGGTAGGTTTGCATTATTCATCATTGTTCTTGCAGCTTCCTCAATAGTCCTATTCTTTCTTTCCACCACTCCATTCTATGGAGGAGTCCTAGGGAAGATAAATTCCTCTTTATCCTATGATTCTCATAAAAACTGTTAAATTAATTGGAAGTGAACTCTCCACCTTTGTCTGACCTCAAACATTTAATTTTCATTTCATTCTCAACCATAACTTTGAATGCTTTGAATTTGAAACATAGAAAAGAAAGGGTAGGGTTTTATACTAGATTTGGAATGTTTCACCAAGTTTTGTATAAATAGAAAGGAAAAAATTGGGTGATTGAACCTACCTATTCTTCTATTTCATTCAGGAAATAGAAAAATAGGTTAAGGGTCCATTACATAGAATTTTATACTAAATTTGTATTGTTTAACCAAACTTACTATAAATAGAAAGGGAAAAATAGGATGTAATGAAACCACCTTTTTTTTCCATTAAGGAAATGAGATCCCTCAAGTTAAAATCCACTTTCAACCCTTAGGTGAGTGAATTCTTTGATGAACTTGCAATTTCCTTTATGTGTATGTGTGGACTAAACAACACTTTTGGGAGATGAAAATAAAATAACAAACCAACTCAAAACTGAAATGTAAGACCAAATATGAGTAGATGAAACATAGAACTAATAGACATGATTTATTTCACTTAAATCGTATGAGTGGAGGACAAAATAGTTGCAAAGTGTCCTGATACAACTTTTTGACAAAAATGTCTAAATAGAGTTTTCGGGAGAAAGATTAAAAATACTAAATGCTCTCATTCATGACATGTATAGATTGTATATGATAGATGAAAAATAGGACTATTGGAAATAGTAAAGCTTTTGGCCAATCGAGAAATGTAAAATGTTGTGTACCTATCACAAAAGACTGTTCTCAGAAGCTATCGTTGGACTCATTCACCCATAGGCGAATGGGTCACTGTTTTCCTTTCTAAAATTGATATTTGGGTCATTTTCTCGTATTTCTACACTTCTATATCCTTTGGGATTCATAATACAATAGTTGGAAATAAATTTGAGATCTAAGTTTTTGTGAGTTGACAACAAAGGTGAAAAACAAATGCAACTTTGCAATTTCACACTTTTGAGATCTTTAAATTCTCTTCAACCTATGAACTTGCAAATCTGCAACACATAAAGAGAAAGGAAAAAATGTTTTTTTTGGGTCAATGGGGGTTTTACTTGTTCAAACTTGGTTTTGGTAATTAAACCTTGAATTGAAATAATGTAGGAAACGAGGGAATGAAGAATGAACAAAGTTATGTTACCACTCAACAAACCCTTATAGAAACTTTGATAATGTAGATCTTACAATGACTAAAAATTGCATGAAATGACTTCAGTGGATGTGGATCTTGATACTTGAAAAATACTTTAAATCTTTGACTTAAATGCTTGAAACCTACATCACAATGTTAGCTCCAAAAGCATGCATGGATGAACATAACTGTGACACAATGCTTGGATCTTGATTGCTAAAAAAAATAAATAAATTTTCTCTTGAATGTTCTTGACAATAGTCTTGTCTCTTGTGAAATTTCTCTTCAAAATCTTCTAGTTGATTTGATAAAATAACCTTGTATTTATAAACATTTATCCTTAATTTCCTGAAATTCAAACATTACAAGCCAACATTTAGAATTTAAATTTAGGATCATTAAAAAATTACCAAAACATGATTTAAAAATGGGTTTCAAGTCTTACGGAGGACTCGTTTTCCCATGGGCGAATGGGTCCTAGGCCCCAATTCTTGGAACACACATTGCTCAATGTGAAAGTTATGTATTGGCATTAATTGTTGTCAGGTTTCTCCTTCATAAAATGTAATTTATTAGGCTTGTAAATGAATAAAAGGGATAATTAAGGCATAATTAAGCTCAATTAAATCAATAGCTCCTAAATAAGTGTGTAAATGTAAAGGGGTACATTTAAGAACACTAAATTAAGTCATTATTAAGTCAATTTTAAATAGGAGGACCCAATCAAGTAAGAAAATGTAAAGGGTTTTAATTTTCTACACTACATTTAGCCTCCACTTTAGTGAGAGGAGGGCATTGCATCAAACTCACACTAAAGTAGACAAATATGTGTCAAGAGGGGGGTGCGCCAATGTTACTAAGATAGGATGATAAAGATCAAGGATATGGCTGAGCCCCTAGGATCAAGATCATGTGGAAAACCAACACACACAAGATGTAAGATATGCAACAACAAGAAAAGATATGCAAACATGCAATGTTAAAGTTAATGCAAAGAGGAAAGAAAGAAACATGACTCCATAGAAAAGCAAGTTGTGTTATGCTCGGTAGCCATGACAATTACTAAGGCTCCACAAGCAAGCAATTTTTGTTATGCTAAGTGGCCTTTGGGAAAAATATGCTCACAAGTGCTAGTGAAGAGAATATTTCTCATCTCTTCTTCCAGTGTTCCTTTTCTAGGAGGCTATGGTACCTTTGGTGCGATATTTGGAACCATGCTTGCTGGGCATGTGTATTCTTTGGCGTAGTTCTTTTCTCGATGGGGGAAGGCCTCTGGTAAGACTTATTTTCTTCATGTTGCTTGGGCTCTAGGACCAACTTTTATTATCTCACGTATTTGGCTGGAGAGGAATCATATGATTTTGTGAGATGTGAAGCTAGTTATCCAACACTTGTGGTGGAGAATTCTTCATTCAGTGTGTGAAGCTAAGTGTGACTTAGCTGAGGGTGTGGATCTAGGTGAGGTTTCGTTTTGTACTCGTCTCAATCTTCCTATCGAGAGGGGACCTGCTCAGAGTGCTAGTTAGATCAAAAGAAATAGATCTCATCATCCACTTCAAAAGATAAATAGGGAGGGGTGTTGGATTCATCCCCCTCACGGTGTGTTGAAAATCAACACAGATGGTTCTTCTCATGGAAATCCTGGCCATGCTAGTATTGGTGGTGTTGGGCAGACTAGTTCTGAGATTTTTGAGTTTATCTTTTCTGTTTATAAGGGTTGGTATACTAACAATGTGATGGAGGCTCTTGCCATTTTGTGGGCTATGGAGCATGGTTGGGCTCTTGGGTGGAGATGAATCATTTATGAATCAAATTCTTAGGCGGTAGTGACTTTGGTGAGGACTCAGAAGCAATTAGAGGATGTTAGTTGGCATTTGGCTATTATTATAAAATAGATTATTCATCTGTGTGCTTCCTTTGATTCTGTCTCTTTCTTTCATATTCCATGTGAATGGAATGGAGTTGTGGATTGTTTGGCTAAATGGGCTTCTGATCATTTGCATGATTGGAATATTACGAATAGGGGCCAATTACCCCCAAATTTTTCACAAAATTATGACCAATTAGTGGATATGGATAGGGATGTGTAATTCCCTTGATTTTTATTGCTCATTTTTTGTTTGAAATTTTTTTTACCCCTCTTTTAGTTAAGATATTTCTAGGTATTTTTTATGTATCGCCACCTTTATGATTAGTGAACTCACCAAAATTAGAAAACTACAAAGTTTTGAAGATTGTACACAAGTCTATCTTCTTCCCTAGGATGCTCCAAATCATCATAAGTCATTATAAACACTACATACAACTTCTTGATGCCCCAATATCTACCTCATTCTTGTGAAGTGGCTTGTTAAATAAAATGGAGGAAAATAGATTTTTACAATTGTAGTTGAGGTGTGACTTTTTTTATCATCTTAACACCTAATTTGACTCTTTTAGTGAACTAGTTCTCCCAAAACATAAACTCATTTCTTAGACATGTTAAATTCGTCATGTAAAAGTGATAGTAATCCTTTTCCTAGGCTTCTCGCCTCCTTAGACTTGGTCACACGTACATTTCTATCCATTGCAAAGGTGAACATAAGGGTAATGAGTGAGCTCTTAATAATTAAAAGAAGTTCTAAATTAAATGTGGCCTACTTAGCTCAAACTTTGATAATGGATAAGTGACATGTTGGATGTCAAGAACCAATTTACAAAATATATGGATTTTTGGGGTTAACTTAGAGAAAGATGTCTAATTTTACAAATAGACATATTTGTACTAGTTCACCTCCATGAATATGGATTTGATAGTAGCAAGGATTTCAATTGATGCACACATATCTAAATTAGTAAGAGGTAGTATAATGTAATTCACTTTCCTTAATTTCTAGTATATACTCCTTGTAAGGATAAGTAGTGTTCACAAACAACTTTGATGAATCTACCAAACAGCAAGGGTCATGTTGTCCTTGTTCATACCCATAATGAACTAGCTTTACAAGTCTCGGGAAAATGATTGAGGATAACAAGTAAACATGCAATGGTCCTTGGAATAGGTGCTCTAATGTAAATGCTACTAGGTTCTTTTTATTTTTCAATATGAAACTCTAGTTGTGCTCAATAAAATTTTTCTATGATGTTCTAGATGATCTCTATATGATTTGAAATTAGTAAGTATATTTTAAACAACAACCAATCACATAAATCAACAAGTTCCAGGCAATTTAGAATAGCTAGTGAAGTAGTTGGCAACAACTAAATTAAAATTTGAGTTCTAAAGGTGAAGGTCTAGTTCCATGAGTATGGATGTGACTTGGGTCAAGTCTAGGTTTGCAAATCTAAATGTTTATTTTTCTAAAGGTCTGTTAGGATTAGAAATGCAAATTGGACAATCAATAATGGTAGAGATAGAGCATATTGAATGCTACAAGCCAATTTCATAGACTATACCTCTTATAAATTGATTATTACATTGACAACTTTAACAAAAAGAAATTCAAAATATTAAGAAAACCATGCATATGATATTTTCACTATTACATATGAAACTCACTATATTATAAAATATTATCCATTACAAATAATTTAAAGTTCAGTAATTAAAAAATATTAAATACCATATAACAACAGTATTTAAATAAGAAAATAGCTGAGCCAACGGTGGAACGTCAAAAGGTTTGTAGCCTCATTTAGTATTCCCTTATATATGTCTATGTCTGTCCGGTTTGCTTTCTATTGTTTAGGTTAAACTTGAAACCGCGGGATTGGTGGAGCTGCATGATAAGAGAATATAGAAGTCTCGTGTGGGGAACAAATTTCTGAGGTAGTCCAGCGAGATCCAGAAGCAAAATGGCTGGTCAAAATATGGCGGAGATGATCAAGATAAGTAAAACCATGTCCTTACAAGAGCAAAAGAAAGCAAGTCAAGCCAGTCAGGAGTTCAGATGGTAGTTTAGGAAATTAGGATCCTTGTAAATTTGTAACCAGACCGCATTGGGTTACCTTCCTTCTTCGATCATCAGTACTTGCACTTCTTCTAGTGGTGGTGTAGCAGAAAACAAATTTCCAACTGAATTCCTGACTGGCTTGACTTGCTTTCTTTTTCTCTTGTAATGACATGGTTTCACTTCATCTTGATCATCTCCACCATATTTTGATCAACCATTTTGCTTCTGGATCTCGCTGGACTACCTCAGAAACTTGTTCCCCACACGCGACTTCTATATTCTCTTATCATGCAGCTCCACCAATCCCGCGGTTTCAAGTTTAACCTAAATGGACAGACATGGGCATATATGAGGGAATACTAAATTAGGCTACAGGGACTGCTATTAATGCTGGGTACCTGCTGACAAACCTTTTGACGTTCCTAAAATTAGTTATACAGCTCTTATATTTATACTTATTAACAACAAAACTTGTTCGCCACGACTCTATACGCAACCGCACAATCAAGTTATCGCCTGGTTTTGAAGAAAAAGACTATCTGCTCTTCAGGTAAATCTCCCACCATTCTCGAGTCCGATCAGTTTCGATGACATCATTTTTACATTTGGATTAGTTTGGCCACTTGGTTTTTCTGCTTATTTTCATCCTTACCAGTGGTTGGGTTTGAAACTGAGTATTATCATTTCAATTCAACAGCTATAATGCATGTGTGATTGCGATATTTAATTCTCATTTGAAGCTCAAAACAGACCAATCTCATTACCCTAAGCTGTGCAATTTTCTAGATAGATCCCAAACAACTTGTAAACCTTTTCAAGATCGGTTTGAGCTTCTCCGTTTGTTGGCTGCCATTGCTTCCTTGATCGTTTGTCAAAAGATCGTAGTTTAGGAAATACTATTGTGAAAGGTAGTTAGGTAGCGTTCCTTGTTAATTAACACAATTGATCTATTAGTTTCAATATTTTCTCCTACTTTTAATGCTTGATCAAAAGTGTTGTGTACAAAGATAACCAAACCATTAATATCAAATTTGCAATAAATCAAAAAAAAAATATTACTTTTGTTATTACTATATGATAATCATTTTTGGTCATTAAAAGGAGGTCAAGTGAATTAATCCAAATTATGCTGGTAATAACATGTTCTATGAATTGAACAATAACTCTTGATTTAAAAAAAAATTCTTAGTTATAATAAGATATTCTTTATAGTCACTGTTGGCACTGGTTAACACATGTTTAGTTTATAATCAACATGATCAATTTTTAATAAAAAATAGAAAAAAACTAAATATACATGATGAAGAGGATGCGCGTGCATCAATCAAAACACATAGATCAATATACATCATCAAGAATTATAGTGAAATAAAAGCAACTAATCATACCAAAGTCATTAGGATTCTTCAATTCATAATAATACCAATGTACAAATAAGCCATTATTACATTCAACTCTTATGAGAGTTATATTGGTTGGCCAAGTTAATTTAGAATGGTAACTTTATAATCTCGCCCTCTTGAGTGAAAAACTGATTTCATAGCATTGATGGTAATAATGACACAACTAACATGGGTAAACAGTTACCCCAAGAATGATCAATGAACAACTACTAATTTTATAAATAATTGAACAATTTTCTCTTAAATTCTACCAATTTTTATATTTCATAATCTATCATATGATAACTCAAGTCTATAAATCAATGACATATTCATATTTAAATCACATCCAACCTAGTTGTGATGGCTCTTAGCATCTCCATTACTACTATATCACCATTTTGTGGCCCTCTTCACCCATTTCCTTTGTGTGCCATGTTGGTTACCCTTTGTAGTTACAGGTCTTCTCTTTTTACTTACCCATAACAATAATTCTTATTGTTTTCTTCAACACCATCACAATCTAGGATCTAATACCAATTAGTACAAATCAAATTTCATGAATCTTATCAAACCAATGAATTTTACAACCAATACACATTTAATTACACATTAACTCATTCAATGATTTCAATTTACGTGGTAAAATTTAGTTACAATTTCAATTTTATTATTGTGAATGAAGTTTCACAAGCATATAATTACTCTACAATGAAAATAAACTTGTTTGGTTTTCAATATTTTTTAATTCCTTTGTTTATGCATCCTAATGCTACATTTACATCACCGTCAAATTATGCTCTTCTATGTTTGTCTTATTTCCTTTCTTCCTATATCTACTCAATATATTAATTCCTTATTCCTTGAGGAAAACTGTACTTCTTGATGTGCACCCCCTTCTCACTTATACAACTATGTGGAATTTTCTTTTGTTACATGTACTCTGCAATATGAGCAACCCCTATACTCTACCCTACTAATATGTGGAATTTTCTTTTGTTACATGTACTCTACAATATGAGCAACCCCTATACTCTACCCTACTAATGTCCTCACTATCCCACATGATCTAGTCTATCTCTTTCTTGTTGTGCGCCTTTCATATTTTTATTTCTTATCCCTATGGTGTTGCCTTTAACTGGTGGCCTTTCTCATTCTCCTTGGCTGCATACCACAACTTGTAGGGAGTCTTTGCACTATTTTCTTTTGATTGTACTATGTTAAGTATGGAAACATCAATATGAATTACTTTTCTCCAGTAGACTTTTGGTATGTTTGCATTGTTCATCATTGTTCTTGAAGCTTCCTCAATAGTCCTATTCTTTCTTTCCACCACTCCATTCTATGGAGGAGTCCTAGGGGAAGATAAATTCCTCTTTATCCTATGATTCTCATAAAAAATGTTAAATTAATTGGAGGTGAACTCTCCACCTTTGTCCAACCTCAAACATTTTATTTTTATTTCATTCTTGACCATAACTTTGAATGCTTTGAATTTGAAACATAGAAAAGAAAGGGTAGGGTTCAAAACCCATAGGGTTTTATACTAGATTTGGAATGTTTCACCAAGTTTTGTATAAATAGAAAGGAAAAAATAGGGTGAATGAACCTACCTATTCTTCTATTTCATTCAGGAAATAGAAAAATAGGTTAGGGGTCCATTACATAGAATTTTATACTAAATTTGGATTGTTTAACCAACCATATTATAAATAGAAAGGGAAAAATAGGATGTAATGAAACCACCTTTTTTTTTCCATTTAGGAAATGAGATCCCTCAAGTTAAAATCCACTTTCAACCCTTAGGTGAGTGAATTCTTTGAGGAATCTTACAATTTCCTTTATGTGTATGTGTGGACTAAACAACACTTTTGGGAGATGAAAATAAAATAATAAACTGACTCAAAACTGAAATTTAAGACCAAATATGAGTAGATGAAACATAGAACTAATAGACACGATTTATTTCACTTAAATCGTATGAGTGGAAGACAATTAAAACCGACCTCAAAAATAGTTGAAAAGTGTCCTGATACAACTTTTTGACAAAAATGTCTAAATAGAGTTTTCGGGAGAAAGATTAAAAATACTAAATGCTCTCATTCATGACATGAATAGATTGGATATGATAGATGAAAAATAGAACTATTGGAAATAGTAAAGCTTTTGGCCAATCTAGAAATGTAAAATGTTGTGTACCTATCACAAAAGACTGTTCTCAAAGCTATCGTTGGACTCATTCACCCATAGTCGAATGGGTCACTGTTTTCCTTTGTAAAATTGATTTTTGGGTCATTTTCTCCTATTTCTACACTTCTATATCTTAGAAACTATCGTTGGACTCATTCACCCATAGTCGAATGGGTCACTGTTTTCCTTTCTAAAATTGATTTTTGGGTCATTTTCTCCTATTTCTACACGTCTATATCCTTTGGGATTCATAATACAATAGTTGGAAATAAATTCGAGATCTAAGTTTTTGTGAGTTGACAACAAAGGTGACAAACAAACGCAACTTTGCGATTTCTCATTTTTGGTCATTAAAAGGAGGTCAAGTGATAATCCAAATTATGTTGGTAATAACATGTTCTATGAATCAAACAATAACTCTTGGTTTAAATTTTTTTTCTTAGTTATAATAAGATATTCTTTATAGTCACTATTGGCACTGGTTAACACATGTTTAGTTTATAATCAACATGATCAATTTTTAATAAAAAATAGAAAAAAACTAAATATACATGATGAAGAGGATGCACGTGCATCAATCAAAACACATAGATCAATATACATTGTCAAGAATTATAGTGAAATAAAAGCAACTAATCATACCAAAGTCATTAGGATTCTTCAATTCATAATAATATCAAAGTACAAATAAGCTATTATTAAATTCAACTCTTATGAGAGTTATATTGGTTGGCCATGTTAATTTAGAATGGTAACTTTATATTCTCACCCTCTTGAGTGAAAAACTGATTTCATAGCATTGATGGTAATAATGACACAAATAACATGGGTAACCAATTACCCCAATAATGATCAATGAACAACTACTAATTTTTATAAATAATTGAACAATTTTCTTTTAAATTCTACCAATTTTTATATTTCATAATCAATCATATGATAACTCAAGTCTATAAATCAATGACATATTCATATTTAAATCATAAAAAAAAATAAAAAATCTTAACCCTCTATTTTTCTTCATATTGTGTCCTATTGTTCAAGAAAATGAAATTCCATAAAGTTGGCCACTTTGCCACTATTTTCTTAAACAATATAAGGACACAAAGTGAAGAAAAAATAAAATATGGAGCTGGATTTTTCCTCATCTATGGAAGAGTTTCCCTTGGTGAGAGTTGATGATGAGGGAGACCCTTCTTCAACTAGGGTTAGTTCTAGAAAAATTATTGTTCCTATTTTGAGGTCACTTAGCATTGATGGGAGGGGTTTAGAGGAGGCTAGTAGGGAGTTAAAAATTGTTAGTGAGAGCTTAGTTGTTGCACGAAGATGCATTTGGATGAGAGGTTTACAAGAATTCCCATGAATTCTTATGGTTTGGGATTGGCAATAAAAAGGGAGTGCACAACTAGGAAGGAAATCTACTTCAATGATGTTGTCCGTACAATTTTTGGTAGTTTTTAGAGCTCTCTAGAGTGCTACAATTTTAATCCATATTGATTGGGATAGTATCTTATTTTATTCAATGTTTATAGTTGATTTTAGTCCCTTTTGGGAGGTGCTGCAAGAATTATCGCTATTTTACAACCAATAATTTTTTTTTAAGAATTTATTTTATTAAATCTTTAATTCAACTATTTCACTAGAGTATTTGATGCGTGATTATATTTAACTTGCCTAAAGTTTATAAGTGATATAAAAAATCTAAATTGATTCACTAGTAATATTACATACTTTTCATTTATTTTGGGCCCATATCACCAATATTCATTTTCCCTCATTGATTTTGTCTCCAATCTAATAATTGTCATTGTTTTTTGGGAATTAAAATATATCATTCTTTTAAATGTTCAGCAATCGTAGAATTCATTTTAGATTGTTGATCTACATTGATCCTAATAATAACTATAAGGAAGTAGAAATTATAATCTAGTAAACGTTAAAAATATGTTGTAAAAAAAGATTCATGTTAATCATATTGCTACATTTCTTCAATTTTATAATTTTGTGTCTAACATAAATTAAAATAATAAAATAGAAACCCTATGTGGAACATCTTCACAAATGCCTAAATCTGATGACTGCCATGTGTAATTTTATCCTAAAATACAATTAAAATTGCGGGGAAACTCCTTTGTATTAAAAGATTATATAGAAGTCTTATTAAATATATATCTAATTTACGATGTAATTTTTAAAATAAGATAAACTTTAACGTTTGTAGAACAAACAAACAAGATCTACGATCAAATTTAGTCCTTAATCTCCACTGATTAAATTGAAACTGTACTTGCATGTAACCTCTTTTATAAAACCTTCAAACGTCACAAGAGATCCTTCAATACAAGTTTCCCATATAAAATCTGAAATTCTTGATAAAAAGTTTCTCATAGGCTCTGATATTCATCTGTGACAGCCTCTATACCCCTTTCTCCACCCAAAAACTAAAATAAAAAATTGTTATGGCTTGGGCCATGAGGCTAAGAAAGTGGTTCTCGTACCTTTTTATGGAAATAAGAACCAGCAGAGTTTATTCTGCTATTGACTTTTACTACACTAAAACAATATACAAGCAGGAGCTAATTACACTATTATAACAGCAGGAAACTCAGCTGATTCAAATTTGCAACAGCAAGTCAATGCTATATGCAAGCCTACAGGAGCTGATTGCATTGTAATAACAATAAATTTTAGCCAAGTAAATTAATAAATAGCAACTTAACTGAAACTGATCATAACTGAAGGAATCTTAGAAAACAATCTATTCTCTAAATACAGAATATTATATTACAAAATCTTAGGGTTGCTGAAAGAAAAAATGTAATATCTCCCAGTCTCAACTAGATTCAGTATGCTTGAAAACTTCAAGAACCAAGAAATTAAGTCTAAACAAAGAAAAGAAAATGAAGGATATACAGTTTCAAGTAACATAGAACTGTGACTTTAATACAAGCAAAAAAAAAAGGAAAGATAGAAAGCATAGTCATTAGATGCCAAAATTTTAACCATCGTATCATCCCCATTCAAAATCTTTTTTTTATCATTATCGGCAGCTTGGAGGAGTCAGTTGAAGTAGGCATTCTGTTATAGAGTCATCTCCAATGGAATCTGTCACAGGTTGCTCAACTGGACAAGGACTCTTCCTACAGTTCAATTGTATTGGAATGCTTGTTCCAACAGTTCAACTGTATTGGTATGCTTGCCAATTTTTAAAGTGGGTACCTTTTCAATTAACCAGTTAGAAATGTTCTACTGGCTACTTGTTTCATCCTCTCACCCATCCCAGGAATGAAAGCAAGCAGAGATAACAGTTAACAAAGAGTTTGGTTCGGGATAACTGTTAGCAACTTCAAAAAATGGACTAGATAGCCTCGTACAGGGCTGGGACCGCTGCTCTACTTAACAAGTTGAGTAACTGAAGTACCTCAGGTGGGTGGGTCGGAGGAAGATAATATTTAGGTTAAGTTTTATCCTATTGTCCTCTCCTGTAACCTATACTGGCATCCTTGTCATTGAGATTCAACTATACAAGATATGATTTGAGAACATTTTCCCATATATATATATGGGGCTTAAGGAAACTTTAACATCTCTACAATGTTTTTGTTTTATCATCCTCCTCTTTTTCTTTTTTTTTTGGTTATGCACACACTAACTTGTTTCCATTGTTTGACAGTTATACTCTTGAGCAAGAGAATCTAATTTATACCTTCTAAAAGGCTTACTCTGATCGTAACACTTTTAGGGAATATGCTTCCCAGCTGCAGTTCCGACTGACATCCTGAGCCAGAAAAAGACATGGAGGATTCTAATATAGCACCAATTGATGGCATGTGTTTACCTCAAAAGGGAAAAACACGCCTACAGAAACCTAAAAGACTTTCTGACAGTAATTTGATCTTGTTTTATGATATAGATGATTTGTGCTCACAAAAACCACAAAAAATTTCTGACACCTGCATAAATCCAAGGATATCGGGTGCTGCAAAAGAATGTGTCAAACCGTGTCCTTCAAGTAAATATATATATAACTTTAGTTTTGATTTTCTAAAATTTGGAGCGGCTGCACATCCAGGGTTTGTTGGCGATGGCATCAACAGACAAAATTGTAAAATATGTAATTATTTGGTAGATATAAAAACATTGATATGAGATATTTGTGGAGAGTCATTTTATATCACTTGTTTGGAACAACATGTGAAACCAAAGGACATTGACAATTGGTATTGTCCAACATCTTAGAATGAGAGGGAAAAATGTGAAAAGAAAATACGAGTACTTTTTTCTTAAATTAATGAAGTTTCCACAGTCTATGATAATATTAAGAAAGGATTTCTGGATTAAATTGTGTCAATTTTTGGATTTCATGATGCAAAAAACTGACACATAGTTTAATCCAGAAATCCTTTCTTAATATTTTTTTTCTACTAAGAAAATATTGAATAAGTTTGCAGAGCACAACAAGTGACCTCCTATTGGTCTACTAATATATCTTACTTTTTTTTTCTGTTTTCACCTTGGTCATTCCTCGGTATGTTGTTTGCAGAATGTCCCATGCTTGTTTTGATTTGGTTGCTGCTGCAATTCTTGGAAACATGCTCTCATGCGTTGCTTAGAAAATATAAAAGAGAGATTTTGAATCCTTCCTTTCGTTATACCTCAGTAAATCCTTCTCTACTTGAGTTAGAACATTGTATGCTACTGTATCTGCTGGTTTTGGGTAACCATTTTTAACAAGCTCCCAAATGTCTTGAGAACGAAGTAATACCTTCATTATGATTGAGCAGTAATCATAGTTCTTTCCATTGAACTGAGGAATCTGTGGATTTTTCAAGCTTTTTCTTGGAGTTTTCATTGTTGACTATGAAACTTTATGCTGTTTAAACTTTTGTTTCTTGAAAACCTTCAGCTCTGAGAAGCTTAGGCTCTAATACCACATGAAGGAAGACGAATGCCAATGTAAAATGGCCTTAGGTATTGTGTACGTTATATTTATACCCTTGCTAGTGATGACAAGTAGTATGGGATGCTTTTTGGTCATCAAAGGTGGCAGTAGATTAGGGAAAAGGATGAGACCATGGTGCACCTTGGAATGCACTGACATTCCTTCCCTAGTGTGAAGCTAGTAGCCAGGTTAATGAATTACCTATAATGTGTAGGAAATTTTGAGTGTTATCTAGTCTAAAATACAAGTCAATACTATTTTTTGTGGGGTTGAATATGCACTAAAGATTTTGTGCATAAAGATTGTGTTCCGTACGTGAATTGTTAACTATGAAAGTATTTAGGTTGTTATCTTGATGTGTTTCTTTTTTCCCAATGCCCAAACTGTCTTGCCTTGGTCTTACTTTTTGTCAAGTTGGGGGGGTGGGGGGAGGAGGAAGGAGCGAGCTGGGGCAAGACTAGTCACATGGGGATGCACACAACCACCTGCAAGCCATGTGCATTGAGAAAACCCAGGTCTTGGAGTCGAACCCAAGACCTTGGCGAGAAAACCAAAGACCCAAGCCAACTATGCTACCCATGCGACTATCTTGATGTGTTAATTGTTATATCTATTTCTTTTAGGTTGTAAAGGATTTAGACCCTTTCAAAAAACTGTGTAGATGCACGCATAATTAAAAATGATGTTATTTGAGTTTGTAGTGATGTCTTTTAAGATTTTTAAATATATTGAGTTTCTTCTGTCCGTCAAGATATACTAGAGCCCAAAACTAGGAATGTTTTTTTATTTTTGCTAACATAGTTTTTCATATTTTAAGTATTTTAACATTAATGAAAAGATGGCAATTTTGATTCATCCAAGCCCTACTGGTTGCTTAAAATTTTTCATCACCATCAATCAATTGCATATTCTTAGCTAACATGATAGCTGCATTTATTACTATGAAGTATGATAGTTGTAGTTTTTGGTTCAGCATGCAAAAACATTAGAGTAAGTACGGTTTTCTTCTATGCTAGGTTAAATATTTCACACAAACATAACAAATTATGTAACATATTTCTATGTTGCATGTTTGGGTTAAGGGTGTCCCTTTTGTTAAATATAGTTAAGGTTTTGTGTGGTTTTTATCTCACAGTTTTGTTGCAGTTGTGCTGTTTAATTGATTTCTACTTATTGACATTTTAAAAAAATATAGGCCTTTTCAAAAACCCTTACCATCAATAAAAATAATTGTAATTTTATTTTATTTTATTTTATTTATGCAGGAAATAGAAACAATAGAGATAGAAAAACACATGAAAAAATCAGTGGCATACATTCCATGTTTAATCTACATTCAATTCTTTTGAGATCTATTTTTTTATTTTATTTTATTTATGCAGGAAATAGAAACAATAGAGATAGAAAAACACATGAAAAAAGCAGTGGCATACATTCCATGTTTTAATATACATTCAATTCTTTTGAGATCTATTTAATGGAAGATATTTGTATATCGTACATTTGAAATGTATAACAGGAAATAAAAAGCTATGTTGAAATTCTTTTACTGTCTAATCTCACATAGATACATGTACTAGTGTGTTTATGCAACTATGAAAAACGTTTCATATTTAATAAAATAATTAATATTTTATAAATAAATTTTTGATATGATATGCATAATTTGTAAATATGTCTTCACTTTTGTTCACAGTCACTGTGCAGTATATCATTGAAGTTGTTTTTCTTGTTTTCATTGTTATCTTCTTCCTTCCATGTCTTATATCTCCAGTAGTTACCTGTTATGGAGTGTCATGCTTGAAATTGTCATTAATGTATAGATGCACACTTTTCTAGATGTATATTTTCTTTAATCTTTTATTTTCTGTTAGAATGTCTTTGTAAAACCTTTTGATTTTTCATGTTATCTGGTTTATCCTTTTAATTGTGTCTCTTTGCTTCATAAAGTTGTAGAGAAAAAGAAGTTCCATAAATCTGTATAATAGAAGTAGTGTATATAATATGAAATAATAACAAAATAAATAGAAACAAAAAGCAATACATAATATTTTCGTCTGAGAAAACTCTTTCAAGAAAAAACTCAAACATAGTAAAACTCTTCCCTATTGCATATAGGTCAACTGTTTTCCAATAAAATAATGAATCTCTGATTTCACACTCAAAAATGTACAGATATTAATAAGAACACTGAAAACAATTTTAAAAATTTGCATGAAGCATTCAAAATATAAACATGAATACTTTAAAATATAGAAAAATAGAAAAATACACAAAATACACCAAATTATTTTTCTGAAAAATATATTTACTTCACAATTTTCCAATCGCTAGTGGTCAACTCTGTCACAGTTAAAACTGGACAAAACTTTCTCAAAATATATCAGTAAAAAGTTGAAAAAACTCTGATTCAATCTTCCTAACACAAATATTTATAATATTTAATAATAATTTTATTTCTATTACATAACTGATCTGAAATTCAGAAATAACTGGTAGAAATGCTGAGGCTACTTGTTTCCTCAGGGAGCAGTGTGAAAGTTGGGGTTACTGGGCTACTCTGGGAGCATATTGTAACTAAAAAAGTTTTGGATAATAGAGTTACTGACTAATTTATCTTTGTAAGCCATCACTTCTAATCTCTTTTATTTTTCTCATAGAATTCTATATTAATCTAAGCTTTGTTCAGAATCTAGTGTGAATACCCTCTACTGAGGCATCTCGAAAATAAGCTTTGTTCAGAATCTACTTTGAATACCTTCTACTGAGGCACCTCGAAAATCAGCTTATGACTTGTGTAGGTATGCACTACAAGGATTACAAAAAAATCCATAACTGATGAAACAAGTTAGTTTCTTAAGAAACAATTTTGTACTTTTGTCATATGAATCCATGACAGTATTATTATTTTCTTCGTATTCGTAAGTGAAAGGATTCTATTATCTGTGTTAAATTCATACCATACAAAGATCAGCAGTTTGTGGTTGGTTGCTTATTAGTTTGGCATGTATGTGGGCTTATCATACACTTTCGAATACTAATTATGAGATATCTAATTAGTAGCTCTACAGAAACATTGAGATAAAGTCAAGTTAAACTTGTAAAGAATGATAGGTGTAGCACCCAAGTTCTACTGATATAGGCATATATGTATAGCCCAAGTACGAGCACGCAAATGATGAGTATATTTCCCAAAATGTTATGGTTTTAAGCTTTATCCAGTTATGTCACATCTTGAACTGGAAATAGCTGTTGTCCGATTTGTTTAGGTGTTCCTGAAGAAGCTACTCAGGCCATTTCATCTGTGGCTCTGGTGGTCTCTACACAGGTCGACATATTTCAGAGGTACTGCATGAGGATAAAGAGTTGCACCTTGGGGAACTCTATTTTCTTCTTCCCAACAGAAAGCTAGACTTTGTGCTAACCGATTCTGATATGGCAGCTATGTTTCTCAAGGCCAATGGTGCCACACAGCAGAGGAGAAATCTAAGGATAAATTTCAGCCTCTGTTTGATATTCATTTACAGGATTAGGGAGATAAGCCTTCCTCTGTTTGTTGCTTGTCAAAACCTGTGCCAACTGTAGCAATCAGTGTCAGGAAACAGAGAAGACAATCTAAGTTGGAGACAATTTTTGATGGTTTATAATATATGATACATATTGTAAATTTATATCTTTCATTCATCTGGGTTTATAATCTCTGTATGATACTGTAAATTTATACTCATTCTTTCATCTGGGTTTATAATCTCAGTATGATACATTATAAAGTTACACGCATTCATTCATCTGGGTTTTCTTATCCATGCATTTTTCCAATGTAAATACAAGTGGAAAGCTGCTATTATTTACATTCTGCGTTTATTTTTATTCTGAGGGAAACTACATTTGCATCAGTCAATGACTCAATTACTCCACATTTCCATGGTTCTAAAAATACTTGATTCAGGGAAAGCAGTGTTGTTAAAGATTCGTCTCATGCGTGTGAAACACTTCTTGAGGGATGCCTGTGGACCGTGGCCCACTAGTAAACTTTCTGGGAGATAACCTACATGGCATAGGTTCAATTCACGGCATGGCTATCTAAAAATGCGCCCCCCACTCCCTCAACTCCCGAATTGATAGTTTTACCTGACAAAGAAAACTAGTATAAACTCTACCCTGCCCTTATCCTAGGAGCTCTACTATTAGTAGCAGAATCATTCTGTGCAATGGTTGCTATATTTGAAACTTTAAGCTGTCCATCTTATGTGATTGGCAAAGTGTAAACCCAATTTCAGTGTAAACCCAATTTCAACGACATTTGTCACGGTCCTTTCTGCAATGGGACATATTGGCAAGTGTAAACCCAAATCTAGCCAATTATTATCATTTGAGAAATGCAAGGATCTTATTACTGAGATATTGGGGCATTATATTTTTTTATGTTGGAGTTGATTATTTCATTGATGAGAATAAAAATAAAATTATTTGAGTTCATTTTTTAAATTGAATTTTGTTCTATTTTTTTAATAGCATTCAAGGTCAAAGAGATAAAAAAAAATTGTATTGATCAACACAACTCAATTTCTATTGACAATGCACAAATCTCTACCAATTTTCTATCAACCTGTAGATGCAAGCTACTAACAAAATATAACGTTAGAAAATTTATCTATTAATTCTAGGTGGTCTAAAAGCATAAAATAAAATCCATGGAAAGCCATAAGTAACTGGAACAAACAAGGGAATCCTTCAGGAAAACAATACTAAATTAGTGGATAGTCATAGTTGAACAAGCATGAAAATTGAGCCTATTGTTTAGAAATTACCTTTGGCCTAGAGTTGGTCCTTCTATGTTCTCTTCTTATGGTTTCATTGTCAAAAACTTTCCAAGGGTAATTGTCAAAAATTCAAAATCAAGCAATAAGGCAAGACTATGCCCATTTAAAATAAAAGTGTTTAACAATAATTTTCTTGACCATTTGAAAAACCAATCCAATGCAATATTACAAAGATCATGTCAATTATTTAGACAATTATGACAAAACACTGACCCTCTCAATAAACGTGAATAAAACCATCTTTTACTGGATAGTCTACTTTACACAAATAAATGAATGTAGTAAAATAGTAAAAAAGAAGTGCAAATAAAAAACTATAGAACAATTACAAATGAATCTAGTTGTTGTTGTATTCCTCTTAATGATTTAAAATATGCTCATAAAAGTCAAGAAATAAATACTAAAAGCCTAAAAGGAAATTCAAATTCTCTACTTCCAAGCATAATGTTTATGTATTTTTTTTTCTTTTAAAGAATTCTTTTTATATTGCCCATGAATTATGCTCTTGACTATCTCACATGTCTTATTCTGGCCAATAAATATCATGAAACAATAAAACCCTAATTTTTTTAGCCTTCTCCATAGTTGTAATTTGTGTCTACCTTTTATTCTACCAATTTGAAGCTAACAAAACTAAATGTATATGTTAAAAAATTAATAAATTAGCAAGTTGTATGCACTAAACATTGAAAACTAAATTTAAGCAAGAATATCCAAAATTTTGTTTGGTTGGAATATAGTGCAGATCAAATTTCAGGAGTCTTATTAGACCGACGAACTTTGCAGTCAATACACATTTAATTACACATTCTCATTCAACCATTTGAATTTACACAACAAAATTTAGTTGCAATTTCAATTTTATTATTGTGTTCAAACCAAATTTCATAGGCATACAATTACTTTGATATCAAAATTATCTTGTTTGATTTTCAAGATTATTGTTTTCTTTGCTTATGCACACCAAATTTGCACTTAGATCACCATCAAATTGTACTATTCTATGTTTTTCTTATTTCCCCTACACCTATATCAACTTTGTATATTAATTCCTTTTTTCTCCGAGAAAATTCTACTTCTTCATGTGCACCCCTTCTCGCTTCTATAGTTGTGTGGCATTTT
>VDFB02313183.1:0-11282 GCA_007258455.2 Sequoia sempervirens | reverse complement strand
ACATCCTCAATCATACAAATTTTATTCAACACAAAGTTTGATATCAAAATTTTCCTCCTTTATTAATTGGAATTGATCTTGCGATTTGAACACAAAGTCTCAAAGTTGAGTCTCAATTTGGGTAGCACTTCGTTCCATAAGATTAAAGGTCAAAATTACAAAAGAGCTCTCTCATATTTATAGATGAGAGCAAAAGAGCTAATATAGGAAATATCTAACTACTTTGATTTATTCAACCTTGGAGTCCAAAATTATTGGAGGACTTCATTTTTGTTACATGTATTTACAATTTTGAAAATAAAAAATGACATGTAAATTGTCTTCGACTAAATAAAAAAGCATGGAAATACTAAAAATTAATACAAGGTAGATTTAGCCTTCTCCACCATCCTTCATGAGAAAATCATTGTGCTTCTTCAATATTTCTCTAACTTCACTATCATCTGGTCCTGAAGTATGCTTGAAGATTCCAAAAACTCTTATAACTAAATCTCTTATGGTGTTACAACTCTTCTCATGCCTTCCCATGAACACTTTCAAATTGTCCAAACTTAACTGAATATCAAGGAGTTTATCCATCTAAGGCACTGAGAACTCCTAATCTTCGAACTCCCTTTGAATCATGCTAGTGAAATCTTGGACAACTATGTCTAGTGAAAGAAAATTTTGATCATCATCCCACAACTTACACAGAAGTTCTTCAATCTTATGGATAAGCTGCATATCATTTTCTTCACCAACCTTGCAAGCAACTTGCAAATCATTGAGAATATCAGTGATGATGGTCTCTTTATGAAGCATAGTTTCTTTCACTTCTACATAAACGTCCATGTCGAGAATAATCCCAACTTCCACTAGCGTTTCTATCTTCAATTTTTTCATTTCATCCATTCTTGCCTTTTATTTTCCAGATCTTCTTTCTCTTGAGAAAGAGTATTTACAGGTTCATCCAACCTTTCCATTATTTCTTCCATTTTCCCAGTCTTTTCCATGGACGACTTCAAAAGTTCTGCTCCCAAGACAATCGTTTGATCAAGAAATTCACTAACCACCATGCCCATAGTGTGCACCTTTTCTACCTTCTGAATTATGGGATCATCAATACCAACTTCTATTGTTGTAGGTTCAACAAATTTAGAAGATTGGGTAATCTTGTGTAGCACAGTTATAAGTTGTTTTGTCTTCGCCTTATAGTGATCCTTCATATTCTTCTCCCTGTCAAACCTCTTCATGAGAGAGTTCAAGGTGGCTTGAACATCTACTTTTGCATTCTCATGAGTTACCTTTCCAAGTTCAACTCTTGTGATGAAGTAATATGTGAGCTCCACTTCTTCAAAAGTCTTGTCAGGGGGAGGGTGAGCTACCTCTGCATATCTATTGCCCTCCTTGTCAAACAAAATCCTTGAGAGAGTCTTCGCCTTTTTCTTAGTTCTAGTTTTTGGTGGCACAAGTTGTGTAAAGTCAAACTCATATGGAGAGATGGCTTCTTTTCTTCTCTTAGGATTTTTTTATGACAACCAAGGTGGGATTGGTGAATTGTCTTTTGGATGTCCAGTCATTGTCTACAATGTAGTTGCTACACTCACAAAAGTGGTGGTCACAATGGGAGGGTTGTTAGTTAAAACAACATTTGGAATTTCAACACTTGATACTTGAACTGACTCAGACATGAATTATTCTAAGTTTGAATGTGATGCAATATCAAAGGGTGCATAGGATAGGCTTGGCAAGGACATGGGAGACCCTAGCACATTATCCAAACCTTTTCTAGTACTTTTGAAAGGTGACCATGAGAAAGGAGATGAATGCACTAATTGTATTGACACAACAAGAGAAACATTAATTATAACAGTAAGAGTAATAGTGGCAACAAAAACATTAGAAACAAGAGAGGACATCGAAGGAGGAGTAGGAGAAGATACAACATTAGTAATGGCAAGCAATTCCTCGGGAATATTCTCATGATTTAAAATATTTGTTTCCCCGTGTCTTTCTTCCTCAACTTTCCTTTCCTCTTGCTTGGGCTCCTCTTGTGGTTCAGTGGATGGTCCTTTTGTTAACTTTCCGCTTTTCTTCTTGCCACCCTTGACCACAAACTTGATCTTAGGCTTTGAAGGTCTATTGGGACTTGGAACATCATTTTTGTTATTGGTCCTCAACTTAGACTTCTCACCTATTTGAACTTGCATCTAATCTTCTAATCCAATGAGAAAAGGTTTCAACTGTATTCCTCTTTCTTCTAACCAGATATTAGTGTTAGTTAGAATGGGTTCAAATATCTCTCGGATTGAGATTACCTCTTTTCAGGACCATTGAATGGGAGCAAAAGGTGAACTTGCAATATTATTTCTCTCATAAGCAAGATCTAATATGCTATCATCATCCTCCATGTCTTCAAGGATATTAAATAGATCTCATTCCTTTATCTACTCCAGAGTTAATCTACAATAGTCCATTTTCTTGATTTCTCACTTTGTCCTGATGTCAACCCAATATCCTCAATTTGATGTACATGAGAATAATCCTTTTTGATTTGGTCCTTCATACCTTTGTAATCAAAATCAAGTCTTGCTTTGAATAATTTTATTGTTACCTATTGCATTATGATTCCACAACCTTAGCCTTGTGTGAAGTTTGAATAGAGTATCTGTCAATTGCTAATGGGAATTTGAATCCAATTTTATGGGATTCCATTTGTTTACTATGCACTACAATGATTTTTTTGCATAATTCCATAAAAAAATCTTATCACTAGGATAACAAGGAAGCATATATAGATAACTAGCAAAACATCCAACTCTCAATTATTTAAAATTTAGAAATTGAAGATAAAGGAAACCATATTTATTCACAATCTTCTATGATTCATCTGATACTCTTTTATTCTCTAATTCCGGATCAAAATCACACATGAGTGGAGCAAAGAATGCATCGTTCACCCTTTTGAAATGATTGATGCTCCCTTTGAGAGTAATAAGTGAGAAGTGGTTGTAGATCTCTGTTACTCTCATGTCTCCCTTGGTGGTTAGACCTAGAAAATTCCTCATTGCCGCTGCAACATAGAACAAATAAGAATTCATATAGAACTTATGCATTGTAAGCACTTTGGTCAATTGTTCATGAATAGCATTGTTGACATCTTCACCCCAGAAGATTTGTTGTTTCCTATTAAAAACAATCTTGATGAATAAGAACATCTAGTCCTCAAATGTAGATAAGCTAGGCAAACCATGTACTCTATTGAGAAGAGTAATGAGGGCGTTTACCTCTTCTATGAAATCACTACGAGGAGGATTCTTAGGCCACCTTGTGACACTTGGTCTAGGGGTTTTTAACCATTTACTATTGATCATCCTTTTGGCAGAATCAAGATCTTGATCAAAATTTTCTTGTATGAATTATTTGGAAATATCTACATATTTGTCAACACTAGGACACATGAATGCTTTATTGAAGAAATCAACATCCAATTCCATCAACACATTCCCATTTGAATCACAAACTTTTCTATCATGTCCTTGTTGTAATGATAAGCCACCTAAAGTACAAACTCAAGATTCTAAGTTGCTACTGGAAATGAAGATACTAGATGTATATTGCCCTCAACAATGCTTCTCATACCATCGTCTAAAGGCTAATTTTTAGTCCTCTCAAGAAATTCGAACATGTCAATGTGCCCGATTTATGTATCCCTGATATCATCAACATTGGACAAAACTACAATAGCTGAAAAGACTCCTTGATATTTATATTTCATGGATTTCCCCTTGCTTGGAGATGGATTTGATATTGGCAAAAGAATGGCTTTGCAAGAGTGTAGATGCAAGACAATCTCAAAAAACATGCACAGGAAACTGCATAACAAGATTAGCATTTTGTAGATGTTAGGAAATATTGCATACTCGGAAATTGTAGCAAGCGTGAAAAATAGAGCAATTGCACGAAAACTGGGATTCGAGCGTGATGAATGTGAAAAATGGAGTGCAGTGGGTCAACTTAGCAAAGCAGGAAAATTTCCAATGTTAGAAACAAATTAGTGAAAAATGTGCATATGCATTGGAAATTGGAGAGATTGCAAGTGGAAATGATGTTTTCACAAAAAAATTGTGATGTCTTTAAAATTTAACAATATTGCAAGTGGGTAGGTATTTTTCTCTTTTGCAAATTTGTCAAAAAATCTCGACTTAGCAATTTGGAAGATCACTTTTGTTTTTTGCTAAATTGTTAAATTTTAAGGATCTTGCAAGATAGAACTTTTATGTTTGTTGTTGGGTCGGGGAAACAACCTGACCTTACAACTGGGTAAAGTGTTTGAGAATAACTTGCACTAGCGGGGAAAAACCTTGACCATACAAGTTGAAGTTTAGTTTTTTGGAAGTTATTTTTATTTGCATGATCGATGAACATTGTCGATTATGCAAATGTTAACTTGAGAAAATAAACACTTCAAATGATTGCACAAGGTTTTTACCCACGACTTCAAGGAAGATATTGATAAATTTGTAAGGTCAACAAAATTAAACTCTATTTGCACCGTCAAATTTTTTTACCGATGGTGCAAACAAAAGGGAGTTTTAGTTTACGCAGGGTTGGGTTATTTCCCTAACCTTGTAACAAATTTTAACATTCAAACTTTGGATGTATGGAAAGGGGTTTTACACCACGACTTCAAGGAAATGCAAACCAAGGTCAATGTAGGGTCAGAGAAAAACCCTGACCCTGCAACCTAAGTATAATATGATGTTTAGGTGGGGTTTTTACTCGTGGTTACAAGAAGATATTGAATCTTATCAAACCAACAACAAAAATCATCGATACAACAAAGAGTTGAAATCATTCATCGCTCAGTTAGATTTCTCCATCGATGAAAGATAACATGGTGCTAAGATTCATGATCAATTGAAAAACTTGCTAACCCTATGAAACTTCAAATCTAGATAATGTAAATGGTAATACCTATGTTTTTACAAGTTAGGGCACAACTAATTCTTCATTTGAAATTGGTAAACCCCGTGATCTCAAGAATAGAGTTAGACATTTGTGCATTGATGAAAATCAAAAACCCAAGGGCATGTGAAGCCAAGATGACCTTGAAACAATAAGAGTAATAATTTTGTAGGTCGGTTTACAATATAAAAGCCAACAAGCCCTAGTGCAGGATGAGGTAGAAAGCTAGGGTTTATATTTGAACAATGGATTAAAAATACACAAAATAAAAATAAAAGATAAAAACACATTTAAAGATTTCCATAAACAAAAGAAAAGAATAAACTAGATTTAAAACATAGGAAACCATAAAAGGAAACAAAGGGAAAAACAATCATACTGAGAAGAAGAACAATGGGGAAACTCGAATAAACCCTAACCAAGACAAGCAATGACAAATCTGCCTAAATCCACAATAAAATGAACTCACATGACTCAGATGAAGTCGCAACAAAGGCAAGAGGAGAAACAACTAATAAAATGAGGGAAGAAATAAAAGAAAATTGATTTGAAATCGATTTTAAAAGACATTAAGATGACAATTAATGCAACTTGTGGGAAACCGAGATTACACGAGTGGAAAATTCTAATGACCTTTCAAATTGGATTTTGGTTGTAAGTGTGAAATATTGAGTTGCATAGGCCGAATTTTTTAATGATGATGTAAATAAAACTTAAGCTACTTGCAAGGTCGGAAAAAAATGCTAACCTTGCAAACACTTTTATTTTGCAACATTCACTTGTAGGGTCAGGGAAAATCTTGACCTTGCAAGTGTAAAAAAAAATTTCTAACTTCTGCAAATTGATTTTTGCAACTTGAGCAAAAAGATGAATTTTGACAAACTAATGGAGGTTAATGCTCGAAAGGAAATTTGGAGAATAAGGACCACGCATGAAGGAAAATTGGGATTCACCTCATTTTGCATGCCTAAGGTTCATGAGCTATGAAACAAACAAGTTTCATAGGGGTTATCCCATGAATTGAGCTCAACTGGATTTGAGGATAACAAGGTGATAATTGTCAAACCCTAACATTCCAAGATTAAACATAACACTTCATTGGGAAGAATTAGGAATATTTTCCTTATTTATCAACAACACATTGAATTGGTTCTCTGAGGGGTGGGCTTGTAATCCTATAATATTGTCTTAGCAAGACCATTATTAGGAGGATCTAAACCAAGTCAACAAGGGACTATTTAGTTGTGAGGAAAAAATAAAATGAAAAAGAGTATTCTTGAATAAGGGAGGAACCTCTTTCCATCTTTTAGAGGCCTTATTCCCAAACTCTAACATGAAATATTTTAAATATTTGAGCCCAATGGAGGAGGGAGGACGATGAGAGGAGGATAGAATGGAAGATGGAAGGTGGATGGAACTAGATGGGGTATGTTTATGGCTAGGGGTGTGTGGTGAACAAGAATAGAATATTTTAGGTAGTCTTAAAAATAACATTAGAAATTTGTGAACTATCTAGATATGGTTATGATAGGTATGGTTTATGTACAAAGAAGTCATGAATGATGTGACTTTTTTTACGATAATAGAAGAAAGTATTTGTCTTGTTTAGGTAAGTGGCACATTGTTCAGATTTAAAACTAGGCTTGAGTTAGGCCAATCTCAATATAAAGCCTAGGTTGAACATGCAAGTTGGCCCATTTATTAGAATATTATTCACACCAAAGAACCTTACCTGATTGAGAGGAAATGTATTTTAGGAAAGGTAAAAAGACTAAGTTTAGGAATATAAAACTTAAACCAAAAAGGGTATGTTAATTTGGGTATCCCTTCTAGATAAAAATTGAGGTCCCAAGCTTGGGTGTAACAAGTGGCCACATATAATTCACATTAGCCATATTGTAATGTAGCTTGGGCATGCTCCATGTTAACAAATGTGTAGAGACAAATCTTGTATCTGACCCCTCTAAATTCCTTTGTAGCCCATCCCTTTAGTTCTTGATTATTACAGGTCCTTTTTTTAATGTATATTTAGAAGGGACACCTTAGAGAAAGAAAAAAAGGATGATGATTTTCACTTTATAATTATAGATCAATTTTTTCATCAAGGAGCTTGAAGGAAACCACTTTAGCTTCTCTAAAACTGGTTGGGGTTTCAAATGACTTTAAGCTTTGTTTTTTCATGGTTGGGTTGTCGTCTCAGTTTGCTAAAGGGATTTTAGGAAATAAAGTTAGGAAAATTTGGACCAATTGAGTGGGATTGATAGGAGGGATCCCATTGTCTAGACATCCATAATGTTTGGATATAATAAATCAATGAGAGGTTGAGAGGCATGTGATTCCATCTATTTTACTCCCTTGAATGTATTTCCTTTTATCTTGCCATGATCCCTAGCCTTCTTTTTCATGCTTATTTTCAAGACATGGCGTGCTCTAAATGCCATTTTCTAGATTGCTTCAAAAAAATGGAACAATCCACATAAGCATAATAGAGGCAAAAACATGCCAAGGTATTGGACCTCATATTATACATATTACATAGTCATTTTTCCTTTTGATCTAACATCAACATGTATATCTCACTTGACATATCATGACTTATTAGTTTCTAAATTAGAGGCAAGAATACTAATGCATCCATAAGATTATACTGGTTGGTAACAAATGAACCAATGAGAGAGTAGAATTAAAATACATTGACCAAATTTTTAGTGTATATTTTTTTCAAATTTGTTTCAAAATTTTAAAATCATGTTATGAATCATTCTATTGGATAAGAGTTCTAAATAGTCATATTAGTATGATATAAACTATTTGGCTCATAATTAATTGTATTGTTGATAGAATATTTTTAACTCTATTCATTTTGACTATATTAATAATTGTTTTCATGTCACTTTTTTATTCTATTCATTGCCTCACTTCATAATGACATTATTTTGTATTTAAAAGGTTGTGGTTCAACACTATAGAATGCAACTATTTTTATTATAATATTAGAGTCAATTTTAGTTTGTATGTGTATTCAAGATTATTGAAAAGGAGAAATAGAGAAAATATGAGAGATTGTGAAATTAAAATAATTAATAATTCAATAAAAAAAATTGCATCTATTAATTTAAAGACATAAGAATGAGGTATCATGATAATTTGTAAAATATTGTTATTTTAAAAATAATAATAACAAAAATAATATTTAATAAAGGGCATCATGTTTTAAATCTATTAGTTTTAAAGACATAAGAATGAGGAATCATGAGAATTTGTAAAATATTTAAAAATTAACAATAAGAAAAAACAATATTTAATAAAGGACATTGAATAATTATATTTTTAATCTATTTTATATCTATTGGTTTTATAGGTTATTCGAGAAATACTTTATTTGTGCAATTTCAAACAAAAATTTCATCAATTTAAGGTTAAATGCACCCATGCTCAAATGCAATGATTAAATTGCATCATACTTGGAACTTTAATTCTCATTTAATATTGCATTTGTTTCATTAACATCTGCAACATAGTTCCATTTTTGTTGAATTAGATTATTTCATTTTAACTTGTAAACATCATTTAAAAGCAAAACTTTGAAAGCCATTCAACAATTCATCTCTAATCTATTAAGCGATTTCATAAAGTTTTATTATATTCTTAATATTGACAAATTAATCATTCTAACAGCATTACGTTAAACTAACAAACATACTACGCAATACAATCACTTGTTAAACTAAATCAAACACACCCACATCCTATATATTTGTTTTCCATAGATAATCCTAAAAAAATATTGAAAACTGTCAATTGGTAGTCACATACATGTCTGTTGGTAAGATTTGACCTCATCCATGAATCTTAACAAGACCTCTAACATGGAGATGCTGGCCACCACAACAACATTGGGGCCCATAACCAGAAAATTCTTATCCGATAAAAGGGATATTATAGCTATAAAAACCTACAACCTTTGTTGCTCATCACACAATGCTTTTCATTTTATTTTAATTTGGCAATCTTCATCAGAGCACCAACAGGCAATTCTGTCTTTCTTGACAATGACGTTAAACTGAATGGAGAGCACTGTTGTAATTTGCTTTATCGCAATCCACAGATCTTATGACATTAAACACAGCCTTCAAAATCAGCTACTATGAAGATTTGAACCCCAAGATCTTCAGCTTGTTAAGGAAATCAATCTGTTTCAATCTTTTACGTTCTCCTTTGCCTTGCTGACGGCTGCTTTTTTGTTTTGTTTTGGGATGACTGGTCACTGAATACCTGTTGTAATGGTAGATAGAAGTCACTATTTTTGGTTATCACAGTAACTCTTTTGGACTGTCATTAATAGTTAATGCTGATCCATCGCTCTTCTGCACCTGTGTACATCTATCTTTTCCCAACTACAAATGTACGTGACTGCTAATTTTTTACTATTATCAGTATTTGTTGTATTTAAGAAAATAAAATGGGTTTTTTATCTATTGGTGAAGTTGAATGGTTTTGAATGAATGCATTAAGTCTTGTTTAGTGTTCTGGTATCATATGGGATAAGGTTTTGGGTGACTTTGATGGAATGGATACCCTTCAGTCCTTGCCTTTTTTTTGAAGAGATTTCAGCCGAAGGCTTGTACTCTTGCATCCTGGGACTAAACAATTATATGGGTTCGATAGAAAATCTTCTAACAAAATAAATAAAAACTAAATGAAAATGTTATCTATTAAAACACTTATTTACATTTGTGCAAATCTTTTGGCTAAATTAAGGTAGAATACATGTTTTATACGGTAGATTTAAAATATGAAAAACATAAAAAAATATACAATAAATTACATATTTAAAAACATATTGATTTATTTAACAATTTTTTTGAAGGAAATTCATAAATGTTGGAGAGCAAGAAATCCACATATAGGGATTCAAGCAAGTTGCCTCCATGTCTAGGCTTTGAGGATTTCAAGAGATGCTCAATGGGATGAGGAAGGTGAAAGGAATAGATTTTTAACAAACAAAGATTAAGTGATAGATCTTTAAATGAGGAAGTGGAGAAAATTTTGATTGACCTCTAGTTGGAAGCCCAATAAAATGTTTTGAAGCAGCATGTGGCTATTGTGATTATTCTCTCATCTGCAATGTCCCTTGGAACCAAGAATAATAAAGGTGTTCTTCCTTTGAAGGACATATTGGATTAGCAAGGTGTTTTTAAGGGATCTAGTCTGATTTTGGGTTTGAAGGTTTTTTTACTTCCATTAATGGTGGTTGTGCACCAAGCAAGTTATACTTCTAGCACAACTACAAAAGGATGTCTTGTTAGCAATGGGGAAGAGGAGATCAAAGATGGGTCCTCTTGTCCCTATCATGATGTGGGTAAGTTGCAATGTGTGGACCATTCTAGTATTATTGGTGTTGGTGGAAGAGGAGAATAAAGGAGGTAGGTACTTTTTGGCCTCTCCTACTCCTTGGGATTTTGAAGAATTTGAAATGTTGCAACCTTTGAGCTATGGAGCTTGTTTGAGACCTTGGATAGATGTGTTAAAAGGCAATTCTTTCTCTTCTAGCTTTTCTTGATTTGTCGACATGGTCTTGGATGCAAAGCCATTCTTCTCAAATTACCTGATTTATTTGTTGAATTATTTTCATCTAGGTTGGAAAGTTTTTAGGTGCAAGACCAATTATAAATATGGCCAAGAGTTGAGTTGAGAGGGAATAGAGATGAAGTGGCCAAGTTCAAATCTCAACTATGTACCATGGTTTCTTTTATTCTCCTTTCCAATCATAAAAATTGTGTTGAAAGAAAGAAAAAAATATGAAAAATCTTCCTACACTAATCTTATAGGAAATTAATGTGCAAATTTTATATCTCTACAATTATAGAAAGGAGAAACACATATAAAAATAAATAAAAAATTATGTCATAGCACAAACTTATATATGGAAAAAACTCTTTCAAGAGAAAAAAAATCCACAATCCAAATTAGCCAAATGTATTATTCAATAATTAAAAAATGATTACAATACACTTATAGAGCAAGTCTGTACAAAAATGTCACTAGCCGAAGATTTGAAGTACTTCTTGTAGCACAAAAAATACCTACAAACTCACTATTAATACCTCCATCTCAAGCACTCTATAAATAGGAGGTCATACATGAAACTATTAAACCATGCTTGCTAAAATCACCCAATAAGTGGTGCCCAAATACTTAGTTTGGAAAACAACACCCAAATTACAAGATGAGTTTATGGGCTAAAAATAACATATTCCTTCCATCCACCATAAATATATCATTATCCACTCACCACTTGGACATTCCATTACAGCTTCATTCATTCAAGAATA
>VDFB02313180.1:0-13509 GCA_007258455.2 Sequoia sempervirens | reverse complement strand
ACTATATGCTATAATTTAGTTGAGTTTGCCAAGCATGCCTTTTCCTTCCATAGTACTTCCTAATTATCAAATCTATCTGAATCGCATACCATATGCAACAAAAATAAATTCTTGATCACTAATACCACTAAAATCATTTAGTTGGAAAGGAACTATGATTTTCAATATGTGGTTTGTTAGGGTTAAAAATTCAATTGTATGCTCCCAACAAACAGAGTTGAGTGGGCTACATTCCTCGCCAAAAAGATATTGCTTAAATAACTCAGTCTGTTAATGTAATGTCCCCTTTTTAGCCAGCATCAATGTTTGACAGATTAGACTATCATTTGGTCCTCATAGGCTAATGATGGTGATTAGAGGGCCCTGTGAGGGAGTTATCCGGTTCTTCATATGGTAGTTTATGGTGTTTTCTTCTCCAGCACTTCGTGTTATTCAAGGTTTGCCTTCTGGAGGTGTTTTGGGCTCTGTTTATGCATATTTACTCTTTTTAGTATGTCTCTCAATTGTTGGGGTCCAGTCTTACTATTTATAGTAAGGCACCCTGGTGAGCAAAGGAATCAATGGGTTACCTTCTAGTGCTGACAAAATTGGTTACTGATGGTTATTGGAGTATGGTATTTAATTATTATTATTATTATTAAATTATGGTATTTAATTATGGTATTTAATTATTATTATTATTATGGTATTTAATTATTATTAAAGTGATACTTTAATAATAATTAATTAATTATAAAAGTGAATAACAATAAGTCACTTTATTGACTTTATAATAAAGGCTTATTTAATGTTATAAAGTCACATTATAAAAGTCATTGATATGAACGCCCAAATGAATGATATTATAAAAGCAACAAAGGCAAATATATTTTATTATATTTAAATGACTTAAAGGCCTTGGGAGTCGTGCTTTTTGGAGAGAATATAAAAGGGCTTTGAAAAAGCATTTATATTCATTCACAACTTTATCAAATTTGATGCTTTGGCTGAGAAGAAGAAGACCAGGGTTTCTGGAAGAAAAACCAATCTTTGAGACTCGGGATTTCTCTCTAATTCAAGCATTCTACAGGTGTGAAATACCACCCAAGGTTTGCTCTTCAGGTGGCTACACACAGGAGTCACATTTGTGCTTATTTGGAGATAGATTGTTTGGATTTTTCAGAAATAGGGTTTGAAGAATAAATCAGACTGTTCATATTTTGATTGCAGATCAAAAAGGGTTCAAAGATTTGTAGTTTTTAAGATTATTAAGAGTAAGCTACAGTACCCTCGTGAACAGTACCCGCGCCACAGTGATTCGCTACAGTGACATGGTGAATATAAAAGCAAGAGTTTAATAGTGATTTCTTCTTTAAAGATAATAACTTCTGAGTTGTTTACATACTTCATCTGCTGGTCAAGTTCTTTAGAGGAGGACGTTGCTATGCCAGGTCTGAGTATGTGATAAACTGAACTTGTAATCCTTCTTTACATTCAGAATTCTCTGTTATTAAAGGCTGTTGGTGTTTGTAATCAGCAATCAGACTATTTTATATTGCTGTTTGTATTTACTACCATATTCTCAGTCCTACTGTAGCTCTGAGTGTTGTTTGACTGAAAATCAGATTATTAAATGTTACTGTACATTCCTAAGAGTCACGTTACCATTGCTATGCTCTGTGTAATCACAGAAAACTATTGTAACCAGTCTGAATGGTATTCTCTGAGTTGTTATATTCTGCTATGAATTTCTGAGCAGCAATATACTGTTAAATCAATCAATAGTTGCAGTACATGATAACTCAGAATTGGTTGCCAATGTTGCAGTATGCATTTAAATGATCATTCAATGAATGATTTAAGTATGATAAAGATTTCTAATTGTCTAGTGGTGCTGTTATAGTCTTGTCTGGGTAAAGGAAAGTCCCACGTTGTCAATTGCATACAAACTGCTTCACAGAATATCCCACATTGTCAATTAAGTTAATCAAGCGAAAATTGCAAAGATAAAAGCCAAACTAGGGTGGGACATTTCAGTTATTTTCTTTTTCCTTTTTATTTTTTTTAAAGTGAAAGGGGGAAATATCAAGGCATCCCTTGATTGGTTCAAGTGGTCTTAGGAATTCCACTGTTACCAAGACACTGGGTATATCTACTATGGAAGTCCCTCAAATGTCCATAAGCAGGAGCATCCCCATGCAATCCCACTGTCTTTCCTAAAATTCAGGGACAACTGTCCCATGTCATTGACAGTATTATTAAACTCTACGAAATGCAACTAAACTACTCAAACAACAGTATAACAATGCAAGCAAGCAAGCACTCTGCACTTTCACTCCTAACATGTAAAACAGGAATCTAGCAATAGTAACCAAGGAAAAACTCAGCGTAGATATAAATGGATAGGAAGAAAGTTTGATTTTTAACTAGACTTCATTAAACCTGGTAAAAGGTGTAAGGAATTAAATTCTTATGATGTTAAGAACACCAATTGATAGTGCATTATCATCTAAACCAAATAGTTATAACATCAAATGAAATAATCTCACCTGCATTAAAACCACTAGAAATTTGTTGCCTTCTGAAGGCAGCAAAATACGTTTGCAAATTGAAAGGCCACAAGCATATTACTAACCTTGTTGAACATCAACATTTGACTAAGCAGTCCTAGGCTTCCTACCAATTCTTCATATTCTTGAGTGCAAGAAAAGTCTCGCATCATTCTCAAGAGTACCACCAATATTCCAGGATGTATGCTCTACACAAAATCAAAAACAAAAACGACTGAGTAGATCATTACAGTAAACTATCAGTTGCTAAATTAAATAAGCAATAGCCACAGTCACTATCCAAAAATACATACAAATTATGACAAAACCACTTCCCACGGTTACTGTAAGAAATACAATATAATTTGGCACCACTGCCTTCAGATAGTTTCTTGAAATACATATAATTAGTTTTCCTCGAGATAATTTTCCATAAAATGCATATAACCAAGTGTTGATCCAGAAACAATAAGATCCTCACATAAAAATGAGACAACCCTTTATTCTGTTATTCTGTACTATATACAATCAAAGATTCTTATTTGCTACTTTTAGCAAAAATTCTTTCACAAACTTCTCGGAAACTTAGGAAATATACTCTTTCTAACATTCAACAAAAATTTCAGTGACAAAAATAATCTATAAGGAATGCTGAAATCGACAATTAGAATGATCTGGGATAAGACAATCAGGATACTGCAAGTTACAAGCAAACATAAGACACAATATGTATCTCATTTTAGAGCACGTGTGCCATTTTTGGCTTGATAACTGATTCCCAAAGTAATAACTATGAGTACAATGCATATATTTGTGAGACCTATGAGCACTATCATTCTTAAGAATTCAATGAAATTTTGCAAAGCCCTGATACTCTGAGCTAGCCAACGCATTTGTATTTTATGTTGGTCATCAAGCTTTGTCACACCTTGTCAATAAACCAGCAATTCATGCCTGTGTGATTATTTCTAATTCAAGAATCCACATTCAAGATAGTGGTTTAACTACCAAAGTGACACGTTATTGCTAACCAACTACCAAAATTCAAATCAAGGGAAACACCTGTAAGTTTCAATGATTTTTTAGAATGAGCAAAACTGTTTTGGATTGCATTGCTACATCATAACATGTACATGTAAGCCAACTTCCTGTTGAAAACAAAATTTACAAAGAAATTGCATGCTGATAGGATAAAAAATAAAAACAACCTAGGACTTTTCAGTTAATCAGTGGAGTGTTATATAAATTAGGACCAGATAGGAAGCTTTATGAAAGAAGGTGTATCTTGTTGGTAGCTCGTTATGGAAACCAAAGATTAGATCATTGGGGGGGGCCTATTAGTACAGAATACGATTCTTCTAACGTCACTCTAATGGGTTACCCAATTGCAAGATGCCCAAAATCAATTGTTACCTTACAACATTTGCAAGCATAAGGCAAACCATTAAGACTTGATTTTATACCCTTGAATATATCTCAATCCCAAAAGTTACTGATAAATGGAGCTTAGACTTCATAGAATTATCCAATAATCCGTGCAAACTTCCCCAATGCGAGTACATTCCAGTGGCTAAAATGTACCATAGGTAAAAACCAAGAGGTTTTGAAAACATGTCCACAAAGCGTACAGCCAAATGTTTCTAATTTAGAGCGTGAATATAAAATAAATGCATTATTTTTGTAATGCTGGGGTTGTTATGTTGATCCCTGTTGGAATTAAGTAGTGAAGTAAGAACTTTTAGGTTCGGTTGTTCACTGTTGTATTAACCAACAACCGTAAGTCTTGTCATTCAAATAGCAAAACTTTTGTCAGGGTAGGGACATTGTGTACCATTCACATTATATATCAAATACTACCTATATATAACACTTTAATCATTTCTATATTCTCTATATTGTGTATTTTATATTTACTATGGCAACCATTGTAATTAATGTTCTTTGATAGTGTAGATTTTTCATAGCAAATATTCTGATGCTGTTGCCATTGTGAACATTGGGACAGTTGAAATTGGTTTAAAAAGGGTGCACCAGTCAACAATACTTATTGACAACAACACATGAATGAGGCAATCAGTTGTTCACTGTTGTATTAACCAACAACCGTAAGTCTTGTCATTCAAATAGCAAAACTTTTGTCAGGGTAGGGACATTGTGTACCATTCACATTATATATCAAATACTACCTATATATAACACTTTGATCATTTCTATATTCTCTATATTGTATATTTTATATTTACTATGGTAACCATTGTAATTAATGTTCTTTGAAAGTGTAGATTTTTCATAGCAAATATTCTGATGCTGTTGCCATTGTGAACATTGGGACAGTTGAAATTGGTTTAAAAAGGGTGCACCAGTCAACAATACTTATTGACAACAACACATGAATGAGGCAACATAAATGGGTCAGCTGATTCAAGAAGCAATTGAAACAAACAAGGAAAGATAAAACGATCCAGTATCTATGGGACCTATCCAAACTTGTGCACATCAAGAAAGAATCAAACAGAAACCAACTACTATCAAATTCTATTTTGGCAGCTTGATAGTTATAGAGTAAATTTCAACTGCTTGATCATTTACCCACACATCTTGCCAAGCATTTCATTGTCTTGCAAGACCTTTGTGCCTAAAATGTCCATGAGTTACAATAACGACATAGCCTGCAACAATGGTGGGAAAAATGTTGTCATGAAGAGGAAGAAAGACTAAGGGTTCAAGTACTCTTCACTCAAGGAGAGACATCAACACCACCTTCAACCCTACCAAGACCTAAAAATAATAAGGGTACGTCTCCTAGCTGTTAGTTTTAGGATCAGATTTGCAATAAGCAGAAATCACAACACATGAACAATAAACACAACAGTTTACTCTGGGAAAACCCTCCTACTTGAGGGAGAAAAACCCAGCAAAAATATATCTCATATATATCATATAAAAGTGCAGAATACTGCTTTACAACCAGACCCTTCTCAAGGGCGGATTGATGCAATGAATTAATAGCATCTATCCTTTGATGCAAAGATAAATATGTTTCTTCTTGAAGTCGATTTGCTGCTACAAGATGGTATGTTGCTCTTTCTTGAAAGAATGTGAAAATAAGAATGACTTCATGATGAAATGCATGATCATCTCCATCTATATATACAATGCAAGGAGACTCTTCACAAGCAAGGTGACTCTTCTCTTGGGTCGGCCTCCTTTTAAGAAATAGTATAATTTGTGATTAAGGTTGACTTGCCTTATTAATAATTTATTATTTAAACTTTTACTTAGGAGAAAATATCTCCATAAGCTACAAACACTAACACTCCTTCTTAGCTAGGGAGGTATTTTCTCGATATCCTCGCCACGGAGTCTCTCAACATGACGCCCACAATGGCTACACCCATTTGTGGAAAGCAATTCATCACGGAGTCTCTCAACGTGATATTGTCATGGAGTCACTCTACATGACGTGCACCATGGCTACTCCCTTGTGTGGAAAGAAACACATGTACAGGTGCCCATCACGGAGTCTCTCAACATGACGTCCACCATGGCTACTCCCATGTGTGGAAAAAACACAAGTACAAAGGGTTCGTCACGGAGTCTCTCAACATGATGTCATCATGGAGTCTCTCAACATGACGTCTCATCTCAGTCTTAGAGATGAACAAGGGCTCGCACCTCATATTTCTCCGTCTCAGAGAAATATACACAACAAGGGCTTTCACCTCATACTTCTCCGTCAGAGAGAAATATACACTACAAGGGCTTTTACCTCATACTTCTCCATCACAGAAAAATATACACTACAAGGGCTTTCACCTCATACTTCTCTGTCACAGAGAAATATACACTACAAGGGCTTTCACCTCATACTTCTTCATCACAGAGAAATATACATTATAAAAAATCTTCATGATGCTGTGACTCCCTTCGAAGCTCCAAGTACTTGAATCAACCTCCTGACCTCCTCGTCCAACGTTTGTCAGACTCCCTCTGAATGTTATTTCCTTCTCTTCGAAGAAACTGATCACGAAGACAATTTGTATGGGTTCTTCCTCTTCGAGAGATGTCTCCAGCCACCAACTCAGTCCCATGGCAGCAAGATATGTCTCCATACTTCAACCTATGTGACTCCCTCACAAGATGTATCAAGCTCTTCCTCCCTTGAATGCAATCTCTCATCATCCTTTTGCTCCTCAATCCATCTTGGAAGCAATTTAGAGAGATTACTAATAGTTCATAGAATCAAACTACCCCAAAGAGAAATGTCCAGACTAATGCTAGAAGCATACATGATTTACTATTCCCAATGTTATAGCATGAACTAATAATTACATAAAAAATTCAAGAACATTATTCAAGGGTATGAAATACTTATCTCTTTATTGAGTAAGATTTAAATTGAATTGAATAGCACTGGCAAAGAACAGGAACTGCAACCTCTACTGTTGATTATTCCAAATCTCCCAAAATGGGAAAGCAATCCTACCAAGGCTCCAACTCACGAAGCCCACGTCCAACAAATGTTCTTGATGATTTCTCTGTTTCCACACCCGACTGACTTTGATGACATTTGTTCAGGCCAAGCCTTCGCCTCTAGCCGAACTTCCAGACTTGAGTTAATACCAGCAGCAAGTGCTTAAAGAGCATAAACATCAGGCCTCAATGCACCAGGCATTTAAGTGCATCTCTAAAATAGACTTCCTGAGATTCCTTCTATTTGTATATTGTTCTCGACTGGTGTCTTACGGCTTCTTAGACTTTCATAGATCACCACCGGCATTTAGTTACATATGGTTATCGATCTTCCAAACGCCTAGATTAACATAATCGGCATCACCTTATGACTCCCATCATACCCAGCCTCCCGATAAGAGCAACCGTGAGTACTTCTGATCCAATGAAATGCGGAGTGACAATATTCCCGATTCCTTTATATACATGGCCACAATAAATGGACTCGGGCTTTGTTTTTACTGTGGACTCATTCCTTTGTTGTATGAATATTTCCATTTAAACTCCCGATGGCAATCGGTTCTATAAATACATCAATCCTTCAATAATGCACTGCCATGTAACTATAAGGGCAGTCGGCATTAATTTCTTTATATTATCCCTTCGCCTTTGACTGAAGAGATTGTCGATGCCTTGAGACGGCTATGAAGCCACAATGATAATCGCTCCTCAATGATAATCATTCCCAGCAAGCATAATACAAGATGCTCGAAACTTCAGACGATCCGTCCCTTTCGCCTTATTGAAAGAAGATAGATTGATGAGATATACTCTCCAATGCAAGATACTTTTCTATGCCACATCCTTTGCGTCAGAATACCTAACTGGGTTTTCATCTAGCCAAGATTTCATCATCTAAGAGGTAACGATCTCAGATCTTCTTTACCAAATTCCAAACATCAATCAATTCTCCGTGATAATCCTCCTATCCGCCAAAGCCCAATATATCTCTGCCTCATTCAGTTGATGCCTAGACAATCTGATCAAATCTTCCCCTCGAACCTGCTCTAATACCATGTTAGTTTTAGGATCAGATTTGCAATAAGCAGAAATCACAACACATGAACAATAAACACAATAGTTTACCCTGGGAAAACCCTCCTACTCGAGGGAGAAAAACCCAGCAAAAATATATCTCATATATATCATATAAAAGTGCAAAATACAGCTTTACAACCAGACCCTTCTCAAGGGCAGATTGATACAATGAATTAATAGCATCTATCCTTTGATGCAAAGATAAATATGTTTCTTCTTGAAGTTGATCTACTGCTACAAGATGGTCTGCTGCTCCTTGAAAGAATGTGAAAATAAGAATGACTTGATCATGAAATGGATGATCATCTCCATCTATATATACAATGCAAGGAGACTCTTCACAAGCAAGGTGACTCTTCACTTGGGTCGGCCTCCTTTTAAGAAACAGTATAATTTGTGATTAAGGCCGACTTGCCTTATTAATAATTTATTATTTAAATTTTTACTTAGGAGAAAATATCTCCCTAAGCTACAAACACTAACACTAGCAAGTCTACTAATATGTCACCTAGAAGGAACTGAAACAAACAATTTAACAAATGCCAAAACATGGGTGGAAGTGAGTCAAATTCATTATGATGGTCAAGATTGATCAATTGTACAATGTTGAAGGTATAATAAGGTGGTTTGTTTTACAAGAGATTACCTACCAATTAAAGCAATGGACTAATTTGTCAATGGCATGGACTCAAGGACAATAGTGATGGTAATTGTCCAAAGTAGGCTAATGTAAAAATATTTGATGTACTTGAGGATGAGGTTTTGGGAGTTACCAAATCGAAAGAAAAAATAGGTTGAGGACCCCAACCCACATTAAAAGATAGAAAAATTGTTTAAATAAGAGTGGAAGTTGGAAGAGAAATGGTTGAAAAAAGGTGATAGTCACATACAATTTCAATAACAAGAGAACTTAGTTCTAATAAATTATTGCAAGTCAACTCTTGCAAGCCACAATGCTTGTGAAGGTATTCAATTTATTGCAAAGCATTGCAAAACTAAAGAATGCTATAATATTTACTATACAAGAGACTAGCCCAAACATGGAGCATACATAGACACAGCTAGATTCAAATTGGAAAACCCAAAGCACCATAAAGAGACTATAATTAAGCCTCATATATTAGTTGACTCTTATGTAACGAGAGATATGATATTATAATGTATCTAATTTGATAGTGATGTCGACATGTGGCACACATCCCCTTAGTTACTTATATTGGGTCATGTGGACAACTTGTGATTAATTATATTAGGTAATAAGTAGGCCTACATGGTTTTCATGGTTTACCCTCCATTATGTTATTAGGATGTATATATAAAGGAGGTGAATATCATTGTAAGGTTATGTGAAGAGTATGTTATGTGTTTGGGATCTCTTAGAGATATAGCATGGAGTGGCTTCTTTCTTGAGGAGTAATATATGGTGTTGCCCTACCCCTAGGTTTATTTTATTTCTACATTTATTGGATATTAGGGCATCTTCGTTGTTTTGAGTGTGACCTCTTTTCTATACTATCTTATTGTCATTATTATATGTGTGGACCTTATCAATGATCAAGTAATTGATACGATGCTACTAACAATGAATTCAAAGATGACATAAATGGTGAATAACTGATTATTTCCTGGTAAAACCTAGGGTAACACTAATACACAAGACCTATGCATTTAGGGATTTCATCATTTTGTTTTATTTTTTCACAAGTCAACTACAAGGGTTTCTGCTTTCCAAATGTCACTCCACTTTTCACCATTTCATTTTCAGCCTTCACAATACATTGCCATACAACCATCAAGGTAGTTCACAATAATACATATATTGCTGTTTCAACCATCAATAGCTTAGACAAGCCACTGCACTAATTCCGATGCAGTCACCACTTTTGAATAATAAGCACCTAAGATCAAAAATTGAATCTGGAGATGACAGTAAGGGAAAACATTGTGACATATACAATTGTTATTATTATAAATCACAGTATATTCGTCATTGTGCTAAATTGGGTAACAGTGGCTATAGCAATATATATATAGGCTTGCTTATTTGTTGTTTGACTTGTTTGACATAATTGATATCTATCAAATTCAAAGTAACCAGGCCCTAGAAAATATATTTAGAACAGCTAGATAAAATTGTATGATGGTTAAATGTTCTCTTATATCAAAAAAATTAAGTGTGTTAGGATCTAAATTTATTTAAATGTCAAGAAGTTCTAATTTCACTAAAGCTAGGTTGTGAATGTGTATATATATACTCAAAAAAGTTGATATATATTATAAAAGAATAGTAATTACATTAATAACAATCCCTTTAAGAAAAAAAATCAGGAGTGTGAGGAAAACATCAACTCCAACAATTGTTTCATTTTGAACTCAAAGCTACATAAGATCACCAAAAATCAAAGAAAGGCTAGTAGAAAGTTGTTCTTGCCGAAATTCAAAAGAAAACAAAAAAATTGTTCATGTAACATTATTGATGTTTGGTCTAAACATATAAACAATAGAAATTTTACAAATTTGTTTATTCTTTAAGAATATCTGAAAGAAATAACTTACTTCTTTCAATAATTTTCATGTATGAGATCTCATATCATTCAAAGATGAATTTAACCAGGGTATTAGTAGTTTTTTTCTACTCTTCTTTTAGCTAGGTTTCATTTTAATTTTTTAAAAGGAATATGATTTCTGCAAATAAAAGACCTTGCGGAAAATCTAAGGACTCTTATGTAATGTCCCATTTTTCTGATCCATTCCAACTTTCTTAGAGAGCACCAGCTTTCTCGAAAAGAAATTCTAACAATGGCAACAAGATCTTGGGGCCAAGACGTGCACAACAATACTTTCTGTGTGCAAATCTAACTTTCTAGAAACACACCAAACTTATATAAAACAATGTTTTAAGTGTGTTGTACCCAAAACAAATTTTTTGCTTCATTAAGGCATTTTGATTAAAATGGTCTAAACCTTGTAAAATTGTCATCAGAAGTCAATTTTTGGGCAAAAGAAGTATGGGCTTTTTGTGGCTTCACTGTCTAGGTAATATTGGCAAAATTTGAAAATTTTGAAAATTAGGGTTTTCGGTCCCCTATTTTTAGGAAAACCCCTAAAAAATAGGATCTTGTCATAATTGACTGAAAATTATTTTGATTGGCTTATTTCACTTCACGATCACAGTGGTGAAGTCGGAATCAAGAAAAAAGTCAGTTTAAGTCTGGTGGGTTGTTTTCACTTTTTCAGAAGAAAAGTTAGGACCTCTGAGGTCAATAATGGCAAATGGCTAGATACTAGGTGTCGAAATCTAACCTTAAAACACTCCAGTGAAGTTTCTATGGCAAGATATGTTCAAAATGATGCTTCGTCACAAAGGGCATTTTTGTCGAGGAGAAAATCATCAAAAAATTTGTAACTCTTCAAATAAAAGAGCCCCTAGAGGCCAAGGGCACCCTAGGTTTCAAAGGCTCAAATAATCTTTTTGAGATTTGTCACTTCCAAGAAGACTTCTATGGAATCCTATCAGCTTTGCGACAAGCCTACTAGCCAGTCCAGAATATATGTCTAGCACCTAAAATTCGAGATTGAACGAAGAACGAGGGAGACGAAATTGATGAAATTTTGACAAACACTAGAGCAGAAAAGCGCCCCTGCTAGCCAAGGGCACCCAAACTTTTGAGGTACCAGATCAAACTTTTTCATCAAGTAACCCCTAGGATGTTTGTCTTAGACTTGATCAAGCTTTGCAACAAGTCCGTCAACGGATGAATCTGAGTTGCTAAACTACAGGAATTAGGAGTCAAACGTAAGGTTTTATCATGGTCAACAATGTCAGTCAAGAGCAAAAGCGCCCCTGGAGGCCAGGGGCACTTAAGGTTTTGAGTCCTCAAATGCAATTGTTTGGGTTAGTTCAAATACTCATCCTGTCTGTGATGCTTCTAGCTTTCAAATGCATATCTCAACCGGGTCAAAACATTGAAGAATATTCGGCAGCTGGAGATTGAATCGAGATTCAACAGATTGTGAAAATGGCTAAATCTGGAAATAAAAGTGCCCCTAGAGGCCAAGGGGCGCCCAAGATTTTCACCTATCAGATGAAGGTTTTGGGGTTTGTGCTCAGTAGGACATCATGTTTAGAATTGAGCCAACTCCACAGTGAGCCTGTCAGCCAGCTCTGAAGTTTTGTCAAGTGTTGAGAAATGCAGGATGAAGCGAGATGGAAATCAAGTGCAAAATGATGAAAATGTATGAAAATTTGACTAGTCTGATGAGAAAAAGCGGCCCTGGAGGCCAAAGGCGCCCAAAATTTTCAAGGCTCAGAAGTCAAAATTAGGGTTTGCAACCTGAGGGAGCTCCTTTTCAGTTTTGATCCTGCTCTTCAATGAAACTGTCAGCCAGTATACTAGATACATAAGTCAATCAGAATAAGTGACCAAATATAGGCTCTGCTGACATTTAAAAATGGAAAATTTCAAAAGAAGTATCTAAGTCTGGAGTAATGGCGCCCAAAGTCAAACTTTGACTTTTGAAGTAAAGTGACTTGGCCACCCTATAATGGAGGAGTTTATGAAAACTTAAAATAATATTAAAACTACAGTTTCACTTCTAAGTCAACCTTAAAATGACATGATTTTTCTTGCATGTGGCGAATTTATCTGTGCATGAAAGGGTGGAGCCCATTTTAGGGTTTTATTTTCATCCAGTTAACTGAATTGGGGTCCAATAAGATTATTGTGTCCCATTTTAGGGTTTTGCATGCAAAATGACACCTTAGTTCATGAAATTTATTTATTAAGGCATTTGGGCATCCATTATTCTCATCACAGGTTGAGGAGAAACACATATTTTAAAGGTGCTACAGGTGATATTTTCTAGTGTTCCTCACAGTGCCTGGTCCAGATTGCTCAGAGGAATTATTTTCTCGACTTCATCTTTTGAGTGAATGCATTCCAGACTTCATCAAACTACATTCAAGGCATAGGCGTCATTTTCAAGGCAGAATATAATTTATATTTTCTCTCTCAAAATTCTTCTATCCTTGTCTTCGGTTTTCTCTTGCATGTCAAAGTAAACGGCATCTTTTTCAAAATCTGGTCGTCTGTGTTCACTCAGTATAGCATTGGTAGAAAAACCCATGTTCCAAAAAATTTCGAGAAAATTGCTCCACTACTTCTCATTTTGAAGTATTGTGCTTTTTTCCGAAGATTCTTTTGCATGTAGGCCAAAAAGTCAACTTTTTCAAAAACGAAGAATCTAGGTTTGCTCAGCTCATTGGCGCCTACAAAACCCATGTGCCCGTTTTTCTCGAGAAAAATTGCCCTCGGTGCCCCTACAACTTCTATCTAAAAAGTCTTTGCATGCATTAGTAAAACTCATTTTTTCGAGTTTATGACAAACTAGGTTGCCTTAGAATTTCATTCTCTACAAAACCCACATTTCA
>VDFB02313179.1:0-18566 GCA_007258455.2 Sequoia sempervirens | reverse complement strand
ATTATTATCTATTGTTCTAATCAGTGAACTACATAGATATGCCTATCATGTTCTTACCACAAGAAGATGCAATTCTGAGTGCACAAGAATAGTTCTACCTCATATTGCTTATGCCAAGGATGGAAATAGTGAATAATGGCAGCTCTGTACAGTCTGGAAAGCTACAATAGTCAACACCTAAGCAATAATTCTAAAAACTACTCATTAAAATGTTACTACTTTGTTATTGTGTAAATGTCGTCACTAATATGCTTCAGTTGACCAACGAAAACAAGAAAGAAGCGTCGTGTTAGTGTAACTTTTCAAGCTGGGCTACTAGTGATATATCCTACTATTGAGGCTATCAGATATTGATGAATGCACAGTTCAAAAGCAATGATGAGACTAGACCCATTAAGTAGTTTAAAAAATTACTAGTTCTCCATGATAAATTGCAAACCTCTTGATTTGAAATAATGTAGCAAGGTGATGGTCAATGAAAGCATATTCTAAATACATGTTAAGAAGGTACTCACATTTATCAGTGTGAAGTGGAGTAAATGTGCCCAAAGCCGGAAGTCAATGTGAACAGCAAATAAACAATTTATAGCATGCATTCAGTTATGACTTATGTTTTGAACAACAAATAAGAAATTTTGTGAATAGCACTAGATGCTTTCTTAAAAGATTTCCAACTAACGCAATTGGTAGATGTGACACTAGAAACATGTAAGCAAGCATTAGCATTGTCTTTTAAAACAAAGAAAAATACAACCAAATACGGTGGGCACCAAAATGGAATCCTTTTTCAAACTTGCATGGAAGAAACAAACAATCACACTAATAGATCAAAATGCAAGATTAAAACATGAATTCCCCATAAAATCCATCTGCATTGTTAGAAAATAATGAAAAAGATGAAATACTTGAGCAAATACAATCGAAAATAACTATTCCTCATTCTTAAACAAAGCAAACACTTAATCTTATGGGGGGATTGGTGCTACTTTGATGTGGAAAGTAGCCCTTTCTCAACCCCTTTAGATAAGCTAATGATAATGATGGACAAGATCATTTCTCAAATGAAGACAGTGACCTTGCATGATCTTGGAGATGAAATGTTAAGATTGTGGATTGATAGTGGACAAAATCAGTTCTCCATTTGAAGAGAATGACTTTGCATCAAGTTGTGTAGATGATGGAGATGATGGATTTGTGAAGGATTTGATCAAAGTTGAAGCTTCTATTTAAGGATTTTCAAAATGCTAAGTGTTGAAGAGAGACCAATGTGGGACTAAGATTAGACAAATGAAAGAAGGACACTTATCAAGTGGTGAGTGGGTCGGATGCAGCGTGCGTTTGGGAAGAGTGCCCATGAGAGGGAGAATTTGAATTTGAGAGCAAATGCCAAGTGTAATGTAGAGCAATAAATTTTAAATGTTGAGGGATGTCCTTTGCCCTTTGACCAAAATCAACATTCCCCATAAACATGTTGATGGAAAATACTTAATAAATAATAAATTATGCATAACGGTGAAAAGGGTGGTATCAGCATTAGACTGTGGATTAATAAAGCTGTATTTACGATTAGACGACCCTGACCCTTGACTCTAGAATGGATTTCCGTTTGTACCAGTGTTAGGAAATGACTTTGGAGATTTAATAAACAGCTAATATTTACCGTTGATGTGAGTAATGTTGATTTATTTGACAAATCGATGACTTTAGGAGACGACAACAAATCCTGGATTTATTTCTCCTCCTCGCAATGGGATGAATATGGACCTAGTTTGAGACATTTTTCCCACTTTTGCTTGGTTTTGCCTATTAGTCGGCGCTAAAGCGGCCTGGTCATACCGCCTTCTTCAGGATTTCCATCGCGGAAAAGATGAGGTCGCTCTCAGGAAAACTGGCAGCGATGCTCACTATAGCTTTGAAATTTCGCCCACGGGGACACCATTTCTGCATGCCATAAGGAGTGTAAATTGTTTTCTCTAACCTCGACATCTTATATTTGTAATTGTTACATATCTAATTTCTCCCTTTTTATTGCATCACATTGATATTTACTACATAGAATATAATATAAATTTTGGAAAGGAAGGAGATAATTCTATGACCACAAGGTGGTCGTGAAATTTTTCTATTGTGGAAAAATAGCTAACTCTAGGTGGCTAATAGCCGTATAGAAGTAGATGTATGAGTAAATGGGATAAAAAAGAAAATTAGGTGAATGCATAAAAATGATAAATGGATCTAGGTTAGTAGAATGCGCTTAACTTTACACAAGATCACACCATTTTTCACCATGAACTATATCAATATATTTCTTCAAATTAGACATAAAAATAAATGAGAAATTATATATGTATGCAAATCTCAATATTTTAATTATATCAAAATTGATAATTTATAATTACATTAAAATTAAAATTATATATAACATCTCTAAACGATTTATTAAAAAATAAACAATAATCTAAACAATAACAATAAATAAGCTTAAATAATGTTATAGATGAACTATATTTTTATTTTAAAAATAATATAAAATTTAAATATAAAAGAAATTACTTCAAATTCTCTAGCATTGCATTCCACTGACATTAAAATTTATGCAATTTTGTATTGAACCAATTTGTTTAATGTATTTTAATCTTATCTATTTTAAATTTGTCACATTGTATTTATTTATGTATTTAAATCTTTTATAATTAGTTTGCTCAATTTGAAGGTTTAGTTAAAACGAACAACGGGGAACGAAGAAAACGTTGCTTCACACTTCATTTGAAGAAAAAAAAACTGAGTCAGCTTGGACGGCACAACTTTCTTATTCTGAAGTAAATTAATACAAACGATAAGATAATCTTATTTCCATGGTGTGTCAGCTTTATTTTCTATTTTTTTTGGACCATATACAAACTCTGCCTTGCAGTCGTCTGTAAGTGATTTAACGATAATGAAATCCATCTAACATTGAGGTAGATCAGAAGGAGGCGGTGGCAATTTGTCAGAATCTCCTGGCCCGTCTTCGGTGAGAAATACCATATCAAAACCAAATGCAGAATGAGATTCAAAATGGCAATGCACTAACCAAACACCTGGATTGTTGGCTACAAATCTAATTGCCGCCCACCCACCAGTAGGAACTCCGAGAGTGTTCAACATCTGAGGATCATCCAGATTGAAGTTTGGAGGATCTGTTGTGGAATTATAGTCATTGAAGCCTTGTCCCACAAGATAAAAATCATGGCCGTGAAGGTGTATGGGATGGTTCAGCATTACACCAATCGCGGTGTTCTGGAACACTACTTGAACAGTACTATTGAACTTGAGAACTTTAACTTTTGTCCCCAACTCGGGATACCAATACTCATTGGGCACAACTCCAGTGTAATTAAATTCCTGGGGAGGATCATTTGGGAAATCTCTGGTAAACACTCCACTTATATTATTATAATAGGCCTGCAATATGGCTATCTCTGGTTCCACGAATGAAATGTTATTAAAACTTCCAACGGATCTTACACCGACAGGGTCGGTGCAGGAAGCTTCCGTACAGGGAACGAGTCCCAATCCCTCTGTGATGAACATTTCCACATCAACAGTCTGTGGGACGGAGGGCCTCAGGCTTCTCAGGGCTTTACTGAAATTGACTGCAGTAGGGGTATCGTCAAATGCAGGAAAGTTCGGCAAGAGAGGGTCAGATGCGTTGTCGCTGCCATTGTATTCCAATATTGCTGTAGCAGGAGTCTCTAAGAATCGCTGCGCATTACGCTGGCTGTCGTATATGACGGTGCCAAAGTAGTAGCGCCCTGACTGCTGGTCAGCTGTTATGAGCACATCCATGGTGTTACCCGGCTGTATGAGCAGCACGTCGGTTTTATATGGTTGGGTATAAACGGCGTCCACTGCCACAACAGTCATATTGTGCTGCGCAATTTTGAAGAACGATCCGTGAAGCATCCCAGCATTTACAATCCTCAGCAGGTAGCTTTTTCCTCGCTCAACCAAAACACGGATTGTATCTGCATCCATAATTCATTCATTAATTACTTAACACTTCAAAGCTACTCCTGATTTCAATTTTGTTTTTCATAAGTGCCCGAGGTTACAAACCATTGGCAGAGCAAGAGAAAAAGTCTCCTGGCTGGCTGTTAATGGTGTTTGCGTCGGACTCGTTTGGTCGAGCTCCTGTTGCAATCGCCTCTGCTAATACATCTTCCACATTCGCATTCCACCAGTCACCTGCACACCATAAACCAGATTCCAGATTTAGCAATTACAAACTATCTTTTCTGTAAATAGCAGAAGGTGGAAGACATGTACCCACCCAAAATAATAGGAAATTCAGCGTCCGGTGTGGGAAATGGATAAGCGTTTCCCTCCCGGGGTAAAATGACCAAAGCTCCATGCACGGTGGCTCTGAGATATGAGATATGTGCATGCCACCACAGCGTGCCTTCCTGTCCTGTGATGGTGAAGTTGTGGGTATATTTATTCCCAGGAGTAATGGGACACTGCGTTATGTAGGCCGGTCCGTCTGCCCAGCCTGATTTCAACTGCTTTACCCCATGCCTGCCAAATCATAAATACTTAATACGTAAAAAAATCAAGTTCATGCAATTTCTCTTTATAGCCTAACTTACCAGTGTATAGTCACATTATACGGCCCCTCGTTCTCCACTTCAACCACAAGATTATCACCTTCGCGAACGGATATAGTGGGCCCAGGAAACTGTCCATTCACCGTCACAATCGTCTGCGTGTTACACAATCGGGTCACGTTCTGTGTGCCAATCTGTAACACGGTAAACAACATGATTAAGCTTAACATACCACTCATTTCATCAAACTTAAAATAAAAACATGCTTAAATGCTCACGGTGAATTTGTGCTGGACAAGGGCTGCAGAAGCCTTCCATGCTGCCACCCAAATTAAACAAACAAGGAAAGCTAATTTCACCACACTTGACAACCCCGCCATCCTTGATATTTTTCTTCCAACTTACAACTTTTCAAGCTATGGAGTAATCTAGACAAGGGGATCTTATTTATAGAGGGAGAAGAGCACGTTGGAAATCACACGAGCGTAAACAAATTATACAATGGGTGAACACCGTCAAATTCGGTGGCTGCGCAACAGTGTTCCCACTAGATGTTCAGAACACAAACAAATTAAAAATTGTAAAAGTATGACTTGTCATCAAATGTGCACGTGAATCGAAAGGCTCTAATTACAATAATATACAACATAAAAAAGAAATAAATATAGAGAAAGGATAAACGCTATATAAGAATAATACTATACAGATATTTGTTCTTATCAAGATCACCTGTCTTCATATTTGAAAATACATGAAGTGTCGTCAAAACAGTTTTGCACGCTCTTAAATAATAAAAGACGTATTATTTAAATTTGTTTCTAACAAGAACATTTCCTTATATAAATTTGTTTCTAATGAGAATATCGCCTTATATATTTCGTACTGCATTTCGACATTTATAATCGTGCCCTAATATTTCGCTACATTTTTCTCCTTTTGAATTTACAGATGTCTGTGCGTTTTAGTCGACGCGTTGTGTCCCTACTGAGTGGACGGAAGCCAAAAAAGTGGACTTAAAACGAAAGGGTCTGTGTTACCACCTTGCCAAGAGAATGGTTAGAGATTAATATACATTTCATCTGTCTTGGAAGGACAGGACGGTATTTGTCTTTTCTTTCCAAATTCATTAATCTACTGTAGTGTGGAGACCTTTTTATTACCATTTTAAAAATGTGGTAGATCTTATAATTTAACATGTCACATTTTTATATATACATGTTCTTTACATTTTCTTTTATTCTATTATCTTTATTTATCATCCCTTATTATACATGCTTAATACAATGTTTTGATTTTGTTATTATGTTGATTTTGTGATTAGATTTTTCTAAGTATGATAAATTATGAATGCTCAGCATACCGAGCCTTAATCAAGTATGCCATGCACGTATGTTTGTATGTATATTAGTTAATGTATGTAGATATGTATGTATGCATACATACATATGTATGTATTTATGTATGGCATGCAGGATAGATGCATATATGAATACATATGTATGTATGTATATACATAGGTATGCATGCATACTTGAATATGTTTGTATGCATATGTTGCAGCTTCCAAAGTATGTATATCTCAAAGGTGTTATAACATTCCAATTGCATACACTATTCAATGTGTGCTTATTATTCATACATATCTTGATATTTTTTAATAACATTTGCATGCATACATACTATTCCACCTATCATCCTTATTTTACAGCTGCTTTAAGAATATACAAATAGCTATTGCATTTACCTACACAAATACACATAGTTTTCCAAACGATAGGTGCATGAAACTCTCAACAGTCAAGTATATGATAACCTCCAATACTGTCAATATAAATATGGAATTTTAGACATACACATATATATGATAAAGATATATAAATTATTGTTTCATATAGATTTGTTCATTTACATACAAATGAATTAGGTTTATGTTTTAGTTGTTTTTCCATTACTATTACTTTTACAAGTATGGAAATGGTATTTCAATTTATGTCATAATATTGTTTGAAGTTATTGCATTGAGAGGCGTTCTAAAATGAAAGCAAACAACTTGTGTCAATAATAATAATAAAAAAAAAAGTTTGAAATTGACATGCAAACGACAATAGTGGAAGAGGAGGTGACACGAAGGTAATTGTCAGACAAACATTAATGCACACGACAAATGATAGAAAATAATTATTTTATAAATTTAATACAAATAAATAAAAGAAAGCAATAAGAGTGGCCTTCATGGACGTTAGTGGAAGCACAATTTTATAAATGGTTTATGGGCGCTGCATTGACAATTTTGATGAATCCTCCAACTCTATGTTGAGACCACTCTTGTTCTCCCATATCCAACAACAATTTCTAGGACAAGGCCCATAAAAATGATATACCACCGTCTGACCCAGAAAGTTGAGCGAGAGGCTCGCACATAAAGTACCATGACAAAGTGAGGCCAATGTTGAGCCATTGCTAGCATTGTTTTAAGCTCCAGATCTAGCATGATGAGAAGAGAGAAGCGCATCGAGGGAAACAGATCTCCAAACTACTTTTTCTGAGATTTTTCAAATTTGTGGAGGAAGACAGTTGAATGATGTATGGACAATGTGAGAATGAATGGAATCCAATAGAAATGATTCACTCTCAGGAAACTTATTGCTATTAATGCTAGAAGACCATCAAAATCACATATAGTGGAGGTATTTAGCGATCATTGTTAGGAGCATTATTATTTATTTTTTCTATAATTACATATTTACATATAATATCAATCCTTTGCATCCACTTCATTCATCAGATCAATAATGTTTCAGTGAATGCTAAGCAAGTGTGGTTCATACGATATTTCCCATTTTATTCATTAGTGACAGTGATATTAACAAGTTTGTCACTTTTGCATAGATGGAGCATTTACAAATTCATTTTCATTTATTTTTCCTATTCGCCTGTTATTTTGATTTTTCTTATCAATATGCTTTTTTGAAAGTAAAGTATGAACATGATTGTGAGTAAAGAAAGTATATTGATAGAAGTATAGATATTAATAGATTTAAAATTAGATTAGTGCTTCCATTTCTATGTTCAACTTGTAAGGGTAGGGAACAGTTTTATCTATGGCAATATTTAGTATCAAATCTTCAAATGTTAAAATGAATGATTTTTTTATGTTTATTATTATTTTATTTTTTTAGCAATTGTCTTATTTTGGATGTTTGATTTTGTGATTATTTTATCAACAAACCTCTTTAAAACATTTCTTGTAGATATCTAAGTTCCAATATTAGTCAATCCCATTTACACATTTGAGGCTAAATATTTTTCATTTTACTTGCAGATCAATCAAAGCATAATGAATGATCTGATAAATGAAATTATGAATTATATTAATTTAATACAAATTTGGATATTCTCATGGGATTTATCATGTGTGTTATTGCATGATACTCATGTTTTGAAATTTCTTTGTACTTGCAGTGGGAGAATAGCTATAGGCCTTATAAACATGTAAATAATATCCATTCCAAACATAGTTCTATAAAGGAGGAACTAGATTTTTTTTCTGTTGATTTTTAAATGCCTTTATTCTGCAAATGCATCAATTGTTATTCTCATCTTCTATTTAATGTTCCTATATTAGAAATGTCTAATTTGATTAAAAAAATTGTAAACATGATATTATCTTTTTAAAACCATTTCTAATTGTGTAAGTTTTTTTTAATCATCATCAAAGATTTTTAAATGTTCTTATGGATTTTTCTTTCAAATAAGTTTAGCACTAAAAAATTAAAGGAAAATAAAATTTATAAACAAAATTTCTACATAAAATTACAAGACACCACCAAAAAATATGGATTGATGTTTTTTAAGTATATTAAAACTGCAATAGATGATATTATCTTTTCAAACCATATCTAATTGTGTAGGTGTTTTTTAATCATAATTGAATATTTTTCAATGTTCTTATGGACTTTTCAATTATTATTTATAAATATAAAGTATAAAACAAATATATATGTTCTAAAAGATAAAGTATAAAAAATATATGTTAAATTATTAGACATAAAAAGAAGTTTCTAAAATTAAAAAAATTAAGTATAAAAATAATATTCTAAATTTACAAATTCATATAAGCTTCTAAATTAATATACTTAAAATTTAAAAATATTCAAGATATTTTTAAAACAATATATCTCTTGACATTTATTTAAGTAATCTTTCCTCATAAAAATAAAGAAGTTTCTAACATTTATAAGATTAAGTATGAAAAAACTTTCTTAAATTTACTATTGCATATAAAATTAAGTTTGCATGTTAATACACTTAAAATTAAAAAATATTGAAAATATTAAGAAAAAAAATCTTTGGTTCATTGTAAAATGTTTTTTTAATATTATAATGGAAATAAAATTATAAAGAAATGGAAAACAATTTTTTTTATTAAAAAATCTAAATAAATTAATGTATTTAAAATTAAAAAATTTGAAAATTAAATAAAAAAGAAATATCCTTATATACTTAAAATTAAAAAGCATTGAAAATCTTAAAAACTCTTTGATTCATTGTAAAATTCTTTTTAATATTAGAATTGAAATAAAATTATGAAGGAATGAATTTTATTTTATTTTTTTTAAATTTTAAATAAATTAATGTATTTAAAATTAAAAACATTGAAAATTAAATAAAAAAGAAATATTTTAAATGTATTATTACACATAAAAATATGTTTCTAAATTAATATATTTAAAACATTAAAAATGTAATATTTTTTAAACGATTGAAAATATTTCAAAAAGGAAACAATCATTAATATTTTATTTTATTCAAAATTAACATATATTTGTAAATAAATATTATAAACTTAAGGTTTTACTAAATATTTAATTGTACAAAAATATAGCAACTTAAATAATATAGTCTAATATGAAAACCTTTCATAGTAAGTGCACATCTAAAATTAATTCATAATTATAAAATTAATACAAAGAAAGTAAATAAATATATATTATTATATAAATAAACATCACTAATTATTGTATAAGGATTAGGGTTAGGGTTTGAGTAAGAGTTAGAGTTAGGGTTGGGCTTCAATCAAGAACAGGGTTATGGTTCTAAGATAAATCTTGGGGTTAGGGTTAAAGTTAGAGTTAGGTTTTGGCTTCAATCAAGATTTGGGTTAGGGTTCTAGGATGAATATAAGGGTTAGGGTTAAAGTTAAAATAGGATTAGGGTTAAAATTATGTCAGGGTTAGGGTTATGATTACTATTATAATTATGGTTAGGGTTCAATTAAGGTCAATGTTAGAGTTCAATTAGGGTTAGAGTTTTAGGATAACTCTTGGGGTTATGATTAGGATTAAAATTATAGATACATTAAAGTTAGGGTTAGTTATGGGGTTAGAATCATGATTATAACTAAGGTTACACTTCCACTTATAGTTAAGGCTAGGTTTCTAGGGTTCAATTACAATTAGGGTTTAATTGGCATTAGGGTTCAATTAGGGACATGGTTATAGGATGAAATTTCTTGTTATGGTTAAGGTTTGAATTAGAGTTTAACTAGGGTTAAGGTTAGAGCTATGATTACAATTAGTGTTAGGATTATGATTCAATTGGGTTTAGAGTTTAATTATGACTTAATTAGGGTCAAGGTTATGGTCTAACTAGGGTTATGGGTAGGATTCAATTGAGGATAGATTAAGGGTTAAATTGTGGTCAGGGTTAAGGCCGAATTAAGCTAAGGGTTCAGGTTAGGGTTCAATTAGGGTTAGGGTTAAGGTTAGCTTATCTATCTTTAAAAAAATAATTTTATCAAGAATTACATCTACACTTAAGGTTATCATATAATTTAAAAATAATTCCTATAACATTATTATTATTTATGTAATTTTTATTACTTATAATTTGGTTATAATTATGATTAGAATTAAAATTAGGGTTAGGGTTTAATATTAATTTTAAGATAAAGCATGGATTTAGGAAATAAGTGACCAAGGTTAGATCAAGGTGACAATTAGGGTTAGGATTAAGGATTAATTAGGATTAGGGTTGAATTAGGGAAAGGGTTAGGGTTAGGGATCAATTAGGATTAAGCTTCAGTTACAATTGAGTTTAGGCTAGGGTTAGGGTTAGGGTAGGGTTTGGGTTCAATTAGGGTTGAACTGCAATGGGTTAGGATTAGGGATCTGGTTCAATTATGCTTGAATTTCAATAAGATTACCTTTATAGTTAAGGTTAGGATTCCCAAGATGAAGTAAGGTTCAAGGTTAGGGTTGGGGATTAATCAATGTTAGGGATAGGGTTTAATTTGGTTTACTATCTTCAATTAGAGTTAGGGGTAAGGTTTAATTAATGTTCAATTAGGGTAAGGGTTCTAGGATAAAGTTTGGGGTTAGGGTTAGGGTTCTGGTTAGATTTCAACTAGGAGTATGGCTATGGTTACAATTACTATGAGTTAAGATTCAATTAGGATTCAATTAGGGTTAAGATATACAATTATAGTTATGATTAGGGTTAATATTCAATTAAGCTCAGGGTTCAACTAAGGTTAGGATTATGTTACAATTATAGCCAAGGTTAAAGTTAGTTTAGGGTTAGGATTCAATTAGGGTTAACATTAGGATTAGTGTTTAGGTTCAATTAGGATTGAATTTCAATAGTGTTAGGGTTCTAAGATAAATCATAGGCTTAGGGTTTACATTTGATTAGGGTTGGAGTTAGGGTCAGAGTTGGAGCACAAGTCAAGTTTATGGTTGGGAATTAATTACTATTACCTAGGATTAGGGTTTAATAAGGGTTAAGATTTAATTAGGGTTAGGGTTCTATGATAAATTTGGATGTTAGGGTTAGGGTTGGGGTTATAATTCAAGTAGGATTAGGGTTAGGTTTATAATTGCAATAAGGGTTAAGATTCAATTAGGATTTGGTTAGGGTTTATATTCAATTAAGGTAAGGGTTTAACTTAAGTTAGGATTAGCATTTAATTATAGTTAGAGTTAAAGTTAGGTTAGGGTTAGGGATCAGTTAGGGTTATGGTTAGGTTTTAATTAGGGTTACAATTACAATTAACATTTTAATTAGAATTCTAATTATGAATAGGCTTAGAATTATTTTTAAAGCTATAATTATAGTTACATTTATAATTTGGATTAGCATTAGAAGTAGGACAAGGGTTAAGATTATAATTTTGATTGTTACACTAAAAATAACACTATTTTTTAACCACCCTAATTCTATAACTAACATTGATTCTAATTACATCCCTACCCTTCATTCTAGCTCTAATTCTAATGCCAACTCTAACCTTAAACCTAACTCTAACTCTTACCCTAACCTTAGCACTAACATTATTTCTAATTAACACTAATTCTAATTTCAACCCTATCTCTAATCCTGATTATGTCTCTTATCATAATCCTCACTCTATTAATAACCCTAAATCTAACCTTAATTGCAACCCTAATTATAATCAAAATGTTAACTCTAACCCTAACCCTAATCCTAACCCTAATTCTATCTCAAATTGCAACCTTAACCTATTCCTAACCATAAACCTAACCCTAAACCTAACATTAGCCCTAACTATCATCCTAACCATAAAACTAATGCTAATTTGAAATCAAACTATAACCTTAACCTTAACCCTAATTATAACCTTAACCTTAATCCTAACCCTTATCATAACCATAACCATGATCTTAACCCTAATTCTATCTCTAATTGTAACGCTAACCCTACTTTTAATTCTAAACCTAAACCAAACCCTAACCCTAACCTTAACCCGAAACCTAACCTAAACCATAATCATAATTGTAACCCTAATCTTACAATTAACAATAACCCAAATTCTAATTCTACCTCTAATTATAAGCATAACCCTAACCCTAACTCTAATCTTACTATTAATGCTAATGCAACCATAATTTCAAATTTATCTCAAAGCCTAACCCTAAGCCTAACCCTAACCTAATTATCCCAAATGTAATCTCCAACCCTAACCCTAACCCTATTGTTAACTTTAACCATAACCATAACCCAAACCTTAATGCAAACCCAAACCCTAAACCTAACCCTAACCCCAATCCTAACCATAAATTTTATGCAAACCCTAACCCTAACCCTGACCCTAACCCTAACCCTAACTCTAACAGTATTCCTAACCCTAATATTACTATTAGCACTAATCCAACCATAATACTAAATGTCCAACTCTAACCCTAACCCTATTATTAACATTAACTAACCATAAACCTAACCCTATTCATAATGTTAACCTCAATCCTAACCCAAACCATAATGCAAACCCTAACCCTAACCCTAATCCTAACCCTAACCTTAACCCTAAGAATTGTGTCATTCATATTGCATTGCGAATGCTACTAGCATATATATATTATTTATTAATAGTATATATAAAAAATGCCAAGAGATATCCTTCTTGAGGCATCTATTTGTTAGTTTATTACTTACATAAAAGTGGGATAGATGCCTCGAGAAAGATATCTCTCGACATTTTTATACATATTAATAAATAATATATACATGCTACTATATAAATATCATAATGTTGTATCAAAAAGGGTTATAAATATTTGCATAATTTTATAGTTTCAAGTTATATATAATGCCTAAAGTAATTGTATAAATAGTAATCGTTTAACATGACCACCTAAGGGTTGTAAGAGTTAGAACTAGGGATACAATAGTGTTAGTGTATTCTACCCTAGTTAGGCTAACTTAAGCCTAGTTAGGTGTTGGAGTGAACCCTTGACTCATTCCCCATGTAGTTTCAAGGTTGTTGAAGGTGTCCTTAGAGGTGTCCAATCCCTCTTGATACCTTTCCCTTGCATAGAGGAGAGAAACTCGCCACCACTGCAAGGTGAGGACTCCTCTCCTAATTCCATGGCACATATGCCTATTCTTAAGGCATGTGTGCCTATTCTTGTGTTATGTAGTTGCTCATCCTCATACTATATACTGATAGTTTGAGCTCTCTATTCAATGGGTTAGCTAATACAAATTGATGCTTGTTCATGGGCTTATTGCTCATCTCCTATGTCCTCCTAGTTTTTAATATAGTATCAAAGCTTTAGAGATTTAGGTGGAGATGTTTGTAAGCTATTAGGTGAGCAATTCGGTCATATTTAGTTTGAAAATCAACCCCATACCTAACATGAATCTCTCCATTCATAGGAAATTTGAATAGTGGTATAAGAGCACGTCACCTTAAGGACCAAAGTGCGATCTGAAAGATACAACCATGATTTTCATTGGTGGAAGCTTTCTCTAAGAGAGATAGATTGATTGTTGCAAGAGAGAGGAGATCTAGTGTAAACTCCTATTCTAGTGCATGGAGATCTCTGCATGTGGCTCTGAATGCCCTGTATCAAGGTTGAACAACTAATAAAAATGGCCATCGGCTTGGTTTGAGGTCGTGCTTTTCAGTAGGCACCTTCTTTATTTGTTCTTTCTTTCTGCACCACAACCCTAGTGAAGGCCACAAACCATAGCAATGCACAACCATACCCTACACTGCCCAATCCATCCTATCAGTCATTTCAATAATTATAGAGTTTCTTTTTCCTTTTTGCCAATGATCTCCACATATTTCTCCTACTCGCGGCCTGCGCTTTGTTGTGCGCTTGTGAATTATAGCATGGCCTGCACATATCTCAATCCGTAGCCTTCTCCTTAGCGAAAGGTCCATAGCTATGTTACTAGAAATGAGAAACAGAAATCGCAACGGCAACGGCAACGTGACGAGAAACGGGATATTTATAGGTTGCGTATAAGAAATGGATTACATACATATATATTTTCAAAAATTCATATATATATATACATATATTATGTATGCATATATATGTGTATTTGTAAAAAATATATAACAAAAATGGTTAAAAAGCTAATCTCTCGACAATAATGAGCATTATTAATTATACTCACCGAATTCTACACTTAAACTCCCTGAGCATTATTTATTTTACTCACCGAATTGTGCAGTTTAACTAACTGACAGTGTATTAATTCTACTCACAATTTTGCAGGTTAACTGAAAGTGTATGTTAATTCCTGGAGAGCCTAAAACCACCAGCAGTTTTTATTTTTTTAACTCCAACGGCTTAGAAATGGCTCGACGGATTGGAAACGGCCGTTGGCGATGGGGAAATGGGTTTTGGCCGTTGAAACGCGAAACGGCGCTTTGTCGTCACGTTTCTGGTAACATAGGTCCACAGCGCTCACTTCCAATCAGTTGCCATTGGATCTTGGCAAGTTACACTGTCATTTGCAACGCTGGCATGAAATTTGGTGGCACAAGAGGGGGCATTAATATTGTGACCCACAGCCATTCACACGTAGGTCTCAGTCATTCCCACGCTGCCATCATCTCTTCACACAACTGTCTATACCTCTAGCCATGCATATATCAAGATTCATTTGATGTGACTCCTCTTAGTCGATTTGAATCCTGTGTAGTTGTTGTTCTATGGGAAACACAAATATTACAAAGCTAATTGTTGTAGGTTTTATCAGCATAGCCTAAGGAACAATCTTTATACACATTCAGTCATAGCATTTTAATATAATCTACATGCCATATTCTTTAAATCTGGACATGACTTCCACAACTTTTATTAGGCATTTCATTGAGGGATGATAAAAGCATTCTATCATCATCATGTGGCTCATACACATTAACATGCCATTCATGATCGACCTTTCCTCTATATAGCAGTACCTCCTCCTTTGTTTTTTTCCTATAGTAAAGAAGAAAATGGAGGGCACTACTTTAGTCATTGTTTGGTGATTTCCAGAGGCGTAATCTCTATTCAAAGATGGTGCAAGGTTATCTTTAGACAAGCGTCTAGCTCCATCTTATCTATCCACTCCACTACACCCTACATAGCCTACTTTATTGCTGGCATATCTACCGCATATCAGGTGGCGTGGGCTCTAACTGAGATGTTTTTCATAAGCCATAGTTTTGCAATCTTCATTTTGCATTTTAGCGAGATAGAAGAGGCATGGCATAATAGGACTTGGCATCTGAGATCTTACTGTGCATAGTTGGAGGCATAAAAATATGCTACATTGATGGAATCTTAATTTGGTTTGGTTTTGAAAAATATTGTAAAACTTCAATTTGGCATGATATCCACATTTGACTCAGTCAATCTCCCTTCATATGACATTTATTGCATTGTTTCAATCATTTGTCTTTTATTGTAAATTGGGGTATTTAAAAATTTGGGGAAAAATTGTATGTGGAGGTATGTAAGTGACTTTTCAAAGTCACAATATCATGTTTACACAAAAAGTTAACATATTAATCGCTTGTCGAAGATGAAGGGTGATGCCCAGATTGGTAGGAGGCCAATTCCCCCTCACAATCATACCCTTTGCATTCTTCAATTCACCCTGATTCCAACGAGTAGTTGGAAGCCCATATTCACCTCTTTGATAGGTTTACTTTTTGCTTTTAAAGTGTAGTTACTTAAATTGGGTCATTTGTTGTAGGAAATTAACTATTTAATAACTTTTGCTCGATAGCTCGAAATTGAGTACCATTTTTTTCAAAAGTGAATGGTTTTTCATTCTCCATGCATTGGTCAAATTTATTTTGTAAAATGCACTAAGTTATAAAGTGCCAAAATTTGGGGGGGTTTCTCTTTCAATAGTTCCATTGTGGGGGGAGGGAAAAAAATATTTTTTGCTTTATATAGTATTACAATTTTGATCATGTCTCTCATGCACAATCCCTTCCAATTGAGTATAATTCAAAAAACTCATAATAAATGAAAACTTAAATGTCCATTTTGTGGGATGAAAAGGCATACGATAGAAGAATGTCAAATTCATGAAATTTACGAACTAAGACAACATCTTCTTGATATTACAAATGCTCTAATTGATCATTTTAAAGAACTTGCAAAAAAATATCATCTCACTAAGATATATTATGAGACATCATCTGTTGGGTATGTACATGGTAGTCAGATGATTTACTTTAAGACCCCATCATCACCTATTGATTCATTGGATTTCAGAATCGCTTCTTCAAAAGCTTCCAACACTTCTTTGCAATAGGATATTAGTCTTCCTAGCATTGCTGATTGGGATACATATCTACCCGACATTTCATGTATTTTCATAGAGTCCTACATTGCTGACATGGAAGCACACATTGAGGAAATCAGTCTTTTTTTTTATGACAACTTCAGTGAAGTTGCATTAGCCTTGTCTTCTTTAGATATTCTTGCTCATGCCTTACCTATATCAGCTTCTACAGTGACAATATTAGATTCTTATGGTTCCAATTATCTTCATACATCTATGATCCCTGTGGCTCCTATTCTCGAATCTTCATCACACATCAAATTTTAATTGGAGATCATTGAGCATTCTACGAAGACATTATGGCCATCATCTATGTCTTTAGATCTTGTACAAAATTGAGAGAACTTTATACTTCTTTCTACATGTTCCTATCAGGAATGGGAAGATTACTTGCACACTTCAGTGGTTCGTCTTCTTCCGAAGGGGAGAAATGTGGTTCAACATTTGTGGATTCTCTTCGGTGTTCTTCATTGAGCATCATTGAAGACTATAGGATCCATCATCTTATGGGGGGGCTCTCTAGTCTCTCTCCTTCTCTCATATGGTGGGAATATCTTTTGTACTTTTGTGATAGAAGTAGTTCTTAGGGGTAATTGAGTCCTATCTTTCTTTTGCTTTCACTTGTACATTTTTTTTTTCTTTCTCTCTTTGGGATGATAGCTTTTTCCTACTAGGTTTTCTATCTCCATTTTTGAGAGTTTTGCATTGTGCATGGGTACCTAACATGGCTTGTAGTTGGGACCCATTTCTTCTTACCCACCTAAGCTATGCTTAAGGGGGGGTGTTATTGTATTCTACCCTGGTTAGGCTAACTTAAGCCTAGTTAGGTGTTGGAGTGAACCCTTGACTCATTCCCCATGAGGTGTCAAGGTTGTTGAAGGTGTCTTGAGAGGTGTACAATCCCTCTTGACACCTCTCTGTTGCATAGAGGAGAGCAATTCACCACCACTATAGGATGAGGATTCCTCTCCTCATTCCATGACACATGTTCCTATTCTTAAGGCATGTGTGCCTATTCTTTTGTTAAGTAGTTGCTCATCCTCATACTATATATTGAGGGTTTGAGCTCTTTATTCAATGGGTCAGCTAATACAATTTAATTCTTGTTCATGTGATTATTGGTCATCTCCTAGATCCTCCTAGTTTTTAATAAATAGTATAACATGTATTTCTCATTATGTATAAATGGGGACATTGTATTATAATGTACACATTGCTCATTATGTATAACTAGGGATAGGAGCAGACAATCAAGGCCCCATTAAATAACAATATAAGACCCATTTTTTTTAATATTTATATCAATATGACATGGTAGGTACATGTATGAATATGTTTTTTTAACTTGTATAATACCATTGTTTGAAGTTATATAGAAATATCACAATGATACTTCAAGTTACATGTAATAACTTAACTAATTATATATGTGTATGTATGTACATATGTATGTATGCATAGATATATTTATGTATGTATGTATATTTATATGTACATACATACATATATATAATCATTTAACATGATCACCTAAGAGTTGCAAGAGTTAGAGTTGGGGATATGATAGTATAACATGCATTTATTGTTTTATTACATACGTAGCCTTGTTCATTTACATTCAACTAAATTAGATGTATGGTTTGTTTGTTCCTTAGTTTGCATTGACTATTACATGTATGAATATGGTGTTTCAATTTGTATCATACTACTATTTGAAGTTGTATAGAAATATCATAATGTTGCTTCATGTTACATTGCACACCTTAACTAATGATATACGTGTATGTGTGTACATATGTATGTATGCATGTACACATATACATGTATGTATATATATATATATATACATGTATATATACATGTATATATATATATATA
>VDFB02313177.1:0-28736 GCA_007258455.2 Sequoia sempervirens | reverse complement strand
TCATATGTTGTATAAGGAAGCTAGGAACCATCTAGATAATTGGTGCATTATTGTGAATTTTTTTGAAAAGGAATGTCAAAATTCATCAATATATGTATCCTTGTATGGTTCCTAGTGCAACCATGGTTTGTGATCAGCCCCAACTAGGTTGTTAGAGAAATTTCAATACCAAAAGGTACATAGCCATCAATTTCAGTGGCGTTAATGGTCACCCAAATGTCATTCCAGCTAAAGTAAGAGATAAATTACCAAAGTTCATTGGTGATAAGTCTGAATCAATAAATAAACATATGCAAGAATTCAATAATTTAATGGATGATTATGAGGTAGATCACGAGGATGTGATCATAAGGCTATTTGTTCAGTCTCTAATAGGAGATGCAAGAGATTGGTTCTCTTATTTACTAGCACCCTCCATACATTCCTGGGATGAGTTTAAAGCAGTGTTCATAGAGCAATTTGGTGAAAGGATTGATCCTGTTTTAGTAAGAGAAAAATTTATGAGCATTGAGAAAGAAAAGGATGAGCCAGTCCCCGCTTGCAATCTTATATTTTCAAAGGCATTAAGGGATATTCTAGAAATTCTAAGACCAAATGATACAATATGTTTAGTTGTGTACTTAGGTGCATTCGATAAAAAAATGAGTTATCTATTAAGAGATAAAGATCTTGCAATATTACATCAAGCATATCAAATTGCCATGAATATTGAGAATAATCTAAAATATTCAATGATGAAAGGACATAGGGCTATGAGTGTTGGTCATCCTAGCACACCTCATGCAAATAGAATTCATGGATTAGATAATTTAAATCCTTGTCAAAATTGTAATGCTTCTACTATTCTAATTTATCCATCATCACAACATGCAAATCATATTGAACTCCAAGTTGAACATCAACAAAATTTGAGCAATGTTGATCAAACATCTTTTGATCAAGGATTGTCTAAAATGAAAAGAAACAAGAGAATCACCATATGATTTGTTCTCAAGATTTTGGGATGCCTTGTTGGAGGTCCCCAAAGATTTCAGACCTAAGGATTCAATGTGCATTGATATATTTTTTGAAATCTATGAGTCAGGGCTAAGTACCTTGCCAAAGGAGTTGAATCCTCATAGTTTTGACTAGGTACCTGATTGTATAAAGATTGTTGAAGGAGCCCGACGCAATTATGCACAAGATGTAATATCTCCAAATAAAGATAGTAGCTATCCTATTGAGAACAATTAGTACGTGATACAAAAAAAATGAACAGAGTGTGTCAGAAGGTGAACATCCATCTTGTTGTATGGATAAACGTAATGACTATAATCAGCTCATAGTCAACACATATGCAGATCCGTACAATAGTGATGAAGATGAAGACACATGGTATGATGACAAAATAGATATGCATGAAAGTTCTTGTAATATCTTGAGTGATGAAGAAGTAAAATAGATGCAAGATGTCATTCCATCTCATGTTTTGATCTATGAAAATAATACAAGTGTTGCTGACATCTCATCACAAATTAGTGATCAGGACATTGAAGATAAAAGTTTGAGTACTCATTCAAAAAAATCTAAGCATGGTTTATGTGGTGATGGGTTTTCTTGTGATGAGGATTAAAATGAAAACCAGCTTGATTATTCTTCTAATGACTATGAATGCTCTTATAAAGATGACTTAGAGGTATTTTTTCACCTAACTTGGATGTAATGACACAAATGCTCATGAAGTCACTTGTCCACAAGTGAAGGAAAAAAATGGATTTGATGCATACTTGTAATGAAATATGGGTTTTCCATCAATGGATTATATTAATTCTATGAATGATGAAGAATTTGAAGATAAACATACATGTGTGTTCAGTATGTTGATCTTGAACACAGTGCTAGAAATGATAAAAATGCTGATGAATGCGCTTATGTCCCTGCTACCCATGATTTTTTATGTGAAGAAGAGATGGAAATACCAACTATACATGAAAAGGATGATGAGGTGCATATTGATGAAGGAAGGATTTCATTTTTGAATGATCAAGTTATGCATTATGACAAACACATGGATCTAGGATCAACACTATTAGCCATAGATAATGTGAAACAATTTGATGGACTTTTAGATTGTGTTGACATTGCAAAACATTTTGATATATGTGTAGAGCAACCAAATAATGCAAATGACAATGGGTGTGATGTTAGTCAATATGAAATTGAATATGGGTGCTTCTTTGATGATCTTTCTCATCTTCATAGTATGAAAATGGACATGTTTTTTTGGAGTGAGGAGTACATTAGTGTGAAAGAGAATGAAGGTTCTAGCTCTATTGCTAAAGAACATATTTCAGATAATAATGAGTTTTTGGCACATAGGTCAACATTCCTATCAACTGATAGTGCACATGAAGTTAGTAGTGCACATGAAAGTCTTTTTGTTGATTCTATTAATCTTGAAAGTGATAACATTCAAAGTAATTTAGGTATTCATATTGACATTATGGAGAATAATATTGAAATATTATGAAAAATCAATATGAAATTGTTGGCTTAGGGTTATTATTTGAATCTTTATTTGATACATTCCATATGGAATCTTTATTTGAATTCCATATGTGAACCTGGGATGGAAAAAATTGTTTATGCATTGGAGGTTAATGTTTTCTCTAAATACCATGATTTGAATGTAGATGAAGGTATTGTGGGTGTTGATAAATTTGGTTTTTAGAATCTTGAAACACATGATAATTATGTGTTTGGGTTGTGTTGTTGAGATGATGAAAAACTAACCTGTGATATAATTTATTTGAAGGAATTACAAATGTGTGAGCATTATTTTCTCAACACAGGAGGATTACGCATTGTTTTTGAGGCATGATATCTTCTCTGACCTTGATCATCATGAGGGGGTTAGTGAATGTGATAAGCTCATGTTTTTATGTGGTCTTGATCACTATCCTCATGTATTATCACTAGCTACAAAATCAGAAAATGAAGAGATTGGTAGTGATATGGTCATTGTGATTTGGTTGCCATGTGATAACAAAGCTAAATAGGGAGCATATTTCCACTTGTACAAAGGCAGCCTGATACTAGTGTCTACAGAAATGCAGTCACTCATGTTGTTGTGGTGTGACAAAGGAAAGCATGGGTTGAGGGAGATAAGATCCTTTAACAGATTGGTGTTTGACAGAGTAATAATTGACTCCCCTTTTTCATTTGGTGGCCTGGGGTCACCAAGTGAAGATAAAATTTGTTAAAGGACTTAGAGTGCCCAATGGACTTAGCATTTGGTCTACTCCCCAAAGATCTGGATTCTTTTCATGCCCGTAGGTGGCATACATCCCCTGTTGGAGCCACTAGTGGCACCTTCAAATTTTTCAAATTTGAAGTGCCCATGTTGAAAAATTTGATTTGCACACTTAGAAGCGCCCTTGAAAAATCTGCCCAAGTGACCTACTTTGGAGGGTCATAATTTGGAGCTAGTTGACTTTCAGGCCAAACACCTTGGTGAGCATATTTAGTTGACATATGTGAATATGCATGTCAATTTTCAACTTCCCATGATGATTTTTGACAGTGTTTTGAAAAGCAAAGCTGGAGGGTGTTGGGGTTGTTTTGTTGTTTGTAAACTCTCTGTCCTGCAAAGTGGCCTCCTGTTCGAGCTGATATTTCACAACTAGATGATTGTAATGACAAAAGGATTGTTACCCTATGTTCCCCCCACATTCATATGCTCCTTGGTCTAGTTTCAGACCCTTGTGATCATATTTGATATTTTTTCAAGATCAAAAGCAAATACAATTTGTTGTTCTTTTACATCTGCATTTTTGACATGTTTCAAGGAGGTAAAATTTGACCCTCTATATCTCATGAATAATGATTAATGACAGAAATCCCTCTTTCACATATGCTCAATGGACCTAAATGATCTTGTATTTCCATTGGCAGCTTCCTAGGAGATGATTTGATATTTTTTTGAAGTGGTGACTTGGCTAACCTTAATTAATTTTGAAAAAGTGTAGTTGCAAAAAAGTCTAACTAAGAAACTTTGACATTGAATATCTTGCACCTAGAAATCTCTTTTTTTGAGCCATTTGTTTCAATGAATATGTGGGTCAAGTGTATGCATTCTTGTCATTTTTCATGGCTTCAGGAGGTTGTTTGACTAGTTTTTTAGGGCGATTCTAGAGTCCACCTAGCCAGTTTTGATCACTATGCAAGTAAAAGCAAGTTTTAATGACAACCCACTTCAAATTTTCATGCCAGATGCATTTAGAAGCAATGTTAGGTCAATTTAGAATGAAATTTGTTTCAAAATGATTTTTTTAGCTGGGCCCACATAGGCATCCAACATGCTTTACATAGTCATGAAGTTGTAAGTGCATCACATGATTAAGTAATGGAAATTATTAAGGTTTTGCATCAGACTTTTCCCAGTTATGGCTTGGTCAATAATAAGGCAAGATCACTTTTAGTTGTTTGGATTGGAATGAAGGGTTTGGATAGCATAAGCTCACTCTCAGAAGATAGAGATGAAGGAATTGTCTTATCTGAGTTGCCATGGGATAAAGCCACAACACCATCTAATCTTGCTAGGTTTTTGAATAGCTACATGGTACTGAAGGAGTATATGTGTCTCTTTTTCTATTGGCTTTGATCCCCCTCATAGTGATTATTTTCAAGATAGTGTTTCCATCAAATCATACCAAGCTATTTGGTTTGGAAGGATAGTGGTTTGTTCTACAACAAATGCTGGCCCATTTGTTGGTAGAGTGTCAAATGTGGTCTCATGGATTATAACTGTTGGAGTAGGTACTATTGACAAAAATATCCTTGCCTTTGTTTCTCTTGGAAACAATATGAATTCCACATGACAAAGTGGATCCCAATTCTCCTTCCTAGAGAATAAATTGTATCCTCTAGTATCATCAGTGGATGTCAAAACCTCAAAAGCAAATAAAATTGAAGGACAAATATGCTTCTTGGGAGCTCTAGTTAAGTTCTCATAAGGTTGTTTATCACGTTATAAGGTTTTTTGAAGTAAATTATTTTGAGAATGGACAAGGTGGAGAATTAGAAACCTGGGAATGGTTCATTATCTTGAGAAAATTTGGAACTTTGGAAGGTGCTTTCCCATGAATATAGAAGCTCACCATTGATTGATTATGTTGCAAGTGATCAAATCTTAGGATATTTTTCTCAAGCTTCATGGGACCTTGGTGATGATATGATATTCACTAAAGAAGAATTAGTGCTTTATTGCATAAACTATTTCCATTTATTAGCTTTGAGATGTCATCCAGTGATGAATTATATCACAAAATTATGAGGTCATTCTCAAAAGCAAAATACATTGTATTCATTTGTATTACTAGCATGAGACATCTTAATTGAAAGGGTTAGTAGTTCATATGGAAGAAGGAGTAGGCATAATTCCATATAATTCACCTGAGAATGACAATATTCTTGATGTAGACCCTCATTTTCTCCTTGCAACTATGTTGAATGCAATTGATGGGAGAGCCATCGTGCAAAATGAGAGGGGATAGATTTGACATTTGCAAAGGAAATTGTTACAGGTTCAAGAAGTTTCTATAGGAAACATTACAGTTTGTGAGTACAGTGAAAATGCATCAAAATTGTTTGAGGAAATTCTATTTCCCATGGCATCGATGAAAGGAGAGAGAGTTAAATGGTGACTTTGATAATCGCTTGCTCTTGAGTTTCCATGATCAAGCAAATGCAACTAAATACAAAAAATTAGGGCAACATCCATCGACAACTAACAATAAGGAGGTAACATAGATTAATACTGACCCTAGCTCGCTAACCTCGTAGGGATGAGGGTGATGCTAGCTAAAATGTAGCAGGGTGCACGAATTCTTGTTGTGTGGATGGTGGGCCCGACAAAAGTAATAAAGGTGAAACATTAATGTTGCCTGATGGAAATAAAAATGGTTTTATATTTTTGTTTTTTTTGAAAAAGCTAAACTCTAAGTGTGAGGATAATCAAGAGTGCATGGGAAAATATTTTAATAAGTCTCATAAAAATATTCAAAAGCCCTCACAAAGAAAAGATTTTAAAATATGAAATGTGAAGTGAAAATTAAATGGGGATACAGATGAGTATTTTAAACAAGCTGATATATGATTTCAAAATTTTCACAATGTGAAATCAAAAGTTTCACCTGGGAAAAATTATTAAAATGAAATTTCTTGGGTTAAAAGGAAAAATATTTGTATTGCATGAGTACAACTTGAAATATTGCTAGGCATATGAAGTAAAGTAATAAGGAAGCGGGCTGATTTTTACCCGAGGAGAATGTTGAAGAGAAAATATTTTAAATAGAATATTTAAAATATTATGCCCATGGTGAAGGCTTAAAAGGGGTGAAATTGCTCCATTATAAAGGTTATAGTATTTTATTTGCTGGAGAGTAAATAGGTGCACTGTAAAATGGCATAGGGGATAATTTGATAAAGTGAATAAAATATTCACTATGTAAGAAAAATTCTTCTTTGTTGGGAAAAATCCATTTCATGGGTAAAACAAATGTTTTGTTTAGCTGTGTAGTAAGGTAAATGGAGAGAAGATTGAAAATATTTGAAGGAGTCTGAATAATAAATTTTCAGCTTCAAGCCAGGACAAGAAGTAGTGTAAATTTTTTGCAAAGGAGCAGATATGTTCTCAACTATAGGGTAAAATGGAGGAGAATATTTTTCATGGAGAAGTGGTTTTTTTGTTGTTGATTTGTTTTCAGAACAAAGTCATTTTATTGCAAATGAGGAGAGATGAGAGATGATTTTTCTAGTTTCTTGTTTTTGATTAACATAGGATGAAGCTTCTAGGTGTCTTCAATAGATTAATTTTAGGGCTCTTCTTCCTTCTATATCTTCTCTTATTTTCTCATTTTTAAGGGTTCTAAATTCTTGTATGGGGCTAGGTAGATAGAAGATGTTAAATCTGAGTCACAAACAAAATATACATTTGTATTGCTTTGATTTCATAAGTAAATATCAATCAGTTTGTGCAAGCAAAGCATGAATGTCATCAAATTTTCTCTAGATTTGTACAAATTTAATCATATGAATTTAATATACAAACTATGTTTGAATTTTTCATCTCAATTTCCCTGAGATTGTGTTGTTTATTCATGGTCCTATTTCAAAGAAATAGTTAAATTACTTTGAGAAAATAATTGTGGTTTAGTGTGCAAGGTGGATCTGTAAGAAGAATTTTGATGACAACAAGAGTGGATCTGTTAGTGCAAGGTATTAACAGTTTTGAATCCACTTGTTGAAGTCTATTTGTTGATGATATTTTCTTTATGATTCCATATTTGACTCCATGGCCTAGAATTAGGCACTGATTTGTCATTCAACTTAATGCATTTTTAGAAACAATTCATAAATTCAAATCATTTCAATTTTTGTTGTTGGGTTTAGGTTTAGCGTTGAATTCTGCTTCCCAATTGTTGAGTGAGTTTTGAGATACCAAAAATATAGTCAAATTTGAAGTTTTCAAGACTTTCCTTGGTATATTTTCATTGGTAATTTTTTGTTATTAATTGCAATGTCTATGCATAATTGAATTAAGTCTTTAGGCATTGTGAAGGGAGATCCACCTTGTTCTTGCAGAGCTAGAAGTGTAGGAGATTCAATCTTCAACTGAATCTTGTCGTTGGCCAAATCATCTTTGAGTCTGAGCATTAGAAAGTGGTTATTCTTTAGGACTCAATGGATTTGTTGATTTGGGAAACCAATAGTGTGAGTTCATCTAAAGCCAAAACCTATTGAGTTAATTAAGTACCAAATGGAAACTGTCACTCATGACTTCCTGTAAGTGGTATAGAGCCAAGAATGTACAGATCAACTCTCAACCTTCTTATACCAATTAATCAAACCAATCACTCATGATTTTTCATGCAAGTGGTTTGAAGCTTGGGATGTATGGATTAACCCTGAGACTCATACACCAATTCCCCTATTCCGCAACGTGGTATTTTTTTGTAGATTTTCCCTTTTCCTCAACTATTTTGACACCCACATGTTTTACCTCTTTCATGAAATCATATGCTTTTGGTGTGGAAAACTTAGACTTGTTAACTATCATGCGAATCTTTCTCTTTTCCTTTTGTACCATAGAAAAATGGATCATTGACATTTTCATGGTCTTTTATGTCTTTCTTTCATAATGATTCGTCTATTTTTCTTTGATTTAATGTTGCAATTATATAACTTAAAACATTCACATTAGGTCCTAAAAATTCAAATTATGATGTCTTATGAAGGTGTTGTGAAGTGTTGTAACACATTTCTACACTTTTCTAGGCTCTTTTCATTATAATTCACCTAAAAATCACCTTTTAATCACTTATCAAGTCCTATTTTAAAGTGTTGTAAAGTCTTGTAACAAGATTTCATGCTTTTCTAGGATTGCTTCCACTATTTACACCTTTCTTAAGCTTTATATGACCCCTTTATGCACTCACAGGACTTAATTAAGTGTATTTTTAATGTAAACCTGACAAACAACATTAAATGCAAAATAATTCCCGACACCCACTTACAAGCCAAAGGTAGGACCCATTTTCCATGGGTGGAAAATGAGTCCCTCTTGGCTCCAAAATCAAAATAATTCAAATTTTCTTTTGGGTTTTTATTCAAAAAGATGTTATGCTGGCCTATGATGAGGTATTATTGGGTTATTAGGGCATAAATGTGTATAAATAAGTGTTTTTCTCCTCATTTTACATCTCCCAATTCATAAATTTCACTAATTCACTTATTCAAACATTCAAGCAGTTTACATCATTCAATTCAATTAATCATGAAGCATCTTGGAGCAGCCATTGACATATCTTTAGATTTCTTCAACAAGGTTGTGGTGAGTTTAGGACATTTGCATGTTGTTTATTCATCATTCCTTGCTTATTCCATTTCATTTCTTTATTAAGGGTTTGATTACCAAAGTGGGATTTGACCAAGGCAAATCCCTATACCCTAACCCTTGACCATTTTCCCCCTTTAGCATGTGTGTTTGAAAAATTTTGTATGCAGATTTGTCAAGCAATTAGTTGTTGAAAGGTGGTGAAGAAGTCAACAAAGTGTTTCAAGTCAACTAAACCCTATTTCAAGCTTGGAGATAACCTACAGTTTGTTTTCTACAAATTTGACTTTGTCAACACGACAAGAAGACAAGTGAAGATCTCGAGCTACAAAATTAACCTTTGATTTTATAGTATTTTGGAGGAGGATTCATTCACCATCAGTGGTGAATTATAGTACTGAATTTGACTCCATATTCTAAAAAACGTTCCTCAATCTTGTGACAAATCCTTTTCGGACAATTGATGAACTAATGAAATAATTTTTGTTGCTAAATTTTTTTCAAAATTTGGACAAAGAATTAAACATCGAAATAGTGGCCCAGATTCGTTGATCGTCAGCATCATAAAATGGCTCTGTTGTTTGTCAGAATATTGATGACAACTCTGTGTATCCATTGACGAATTATAACCAAAACACAATTGCAATGGCTCTTCTAAAGCGTCGAAAAACACAAGAAGTTTGTTGCCATTTCGATTAAATGGGCAAATAGTTACGATGAAGCATTCATCGCAACTATAGAAACTTCATTGGACCTTTTCGGTGATTTTTCAGTTTTCTTCGTCAAAATTGTGAAGAAACAATGCAATTTTTTTTAAAAAATAATATTCATTGAAATGTACCATCGTAGAGACTCTTGGCGATGACCATCGAAGCCAACCCATTAGTGAGAGATCAATCATCGACACAAGAAAGAAAACTCAATCCAATATTCCATGTCTTTCCGATGACATCATGGAGACTCTTGGTGATGACCACTGAATCCAACCCATCGATGAGAGATCAATCATTAGAATAGGATAGAAAACTCACTCTGATAGTCCATGTCTTGTCAATGACTTCCGTTGGCAAGATAGATCCAATGTCACACTAATCTGACCTCTTCAGGAGTTTTAAATAGACCTACACCATGTCATCGTGGAGACTCTTGGTGATGACCACCATAGCCAACCCATCGATGAGAGATCAATCGTCAGCATAGGATAGAAAATTCATTTTGATAGTCCATGTCTTGCTGATGACTTTTGTTGGTGAGATATATCCAGTGTCACACCAATCTAACCTCTTTAGGAGTTTTGAGCACTGCTCATTATTAGCAAGACATTTTGAGGGTCTCACCATTTAAACAAGTGTCTAAGAGAAAGTAAAAAGATGGACCCTATTAATTTTCTTATTTTGGGGTTCTTTAAATCATAGAATAGATAACATCTTCTTGTGTAATGTACTTATATTCAGATTTGAATTGGAGACTAGCTGTCATTGCACATTCCATTTTGCTTGCATAGAGTATTCTATAAGCAATATATTGATAATGCCAAATGATTTATGGTGTTGTACAAATCTACCTATCATCACAGTTCTACTGTTCCCCCTAGAAAAGCCTGCAAAGACAAGTTTATAATACCAAGTCAAATAATATGAAAAAGACTTACTTCCATACAAATTAAATGATTATTCTTACAATGGAAATTGTCTAATCACAACAACAATTCCATGAAAGGTTATCCATGCTTCATAAGAGATGACTGATCATACATATAGACTGCAAGATGCATAGAAAAAGCATTAAACTTGAGAACAACCAAGGGTTAACAAGGGAAGGTGTTAAGAAATGTCTAGATTGAAGAGAAAATGTGTAGGGAAAGTGTTGAGCAGTGTCAAGAGAATAGAGCCTGTGTTCAATGGACCTCAGCTTTATCATTATACTACCCATCTAATACCATATTTTAATCCAAGGTTCAACTATCTCTGATCTAAAGAAGCACCTTCAATTAACCATTTAAAGTACTATAAAATAAGGTAAGACTTTTACTTGAGAAAGAGTGGGTACACTTGTAGGATTAAAGTTCTTGGAATCATCAGGATTTATTGGCACACAGACACAACCTACAACATATGAAGTAATGGATGACTACAAGTTAGTGAAATGGTCCTTAATATGTGATTGGTTTGAAAATTGATTGGTAGAAAATAAGATTACAAACAAATCTACATAAAAAATTATGAGGACAAACTATTGTAATCATTAAAATAGATGAAAAGTGCAAAGGAAAGAGCCGAGCTACATCTCTAGAGCCTAAAAAAAACACATGCAAGAAACATAAAAAAAGAAAAAAACTAGTTTTTAGATGAATACAAAATGGTGCCTTCATCAAGTGATTCATATGCTTTCACACCTGACAGGACATTAAGAAGATTTTAGTCTTCCTCTGTGAAATTAACTACTTATAGAAAAAACTCAAAAACCAATATTATATACCTCCATGTCTAGCTGAGAATAGGTATAAGAGAAAACAATTTCCTCAATGCAATGCCGAAAAATATCAATTCTCCCTTATTGCTACACATGCATATACAAGCATTATTCGAGCTCTAAACTATTCAAATATTAAGGATTTAATTAGCTATAAGATGGAAAGTTGTTTAGACATAATCCATCATCTTTTACATATCTTTGTTCACTCCTAGAGCTTCAGATAAATTTGTGTAAATGAGACACAAATGTGAATCTTTTATGAAAAAGAAAATTATTAAAGGGAGGGGGGAGAGAGCAAAGGGTATGGGCAAGAGAATGCTTGAATGTATATAGTGGCAGTATAACATTTTGATCATTATAACAATGAAACAAATCTTAAGTTTGAAGCATTAATATCATTTAGAACATTTATGATCAAGAATGAATGTAAGTAGAGAAATTTTTGCATACCTATAGATGGTACAAAATATCATGGTTAAGTGGAAGCCTCCCATCAACAACAAGATCCAAATATCCATGTATCTATCTCAATCAAGCCTTTAAACCCTTTAGAGCTGTCAATTTTTCCACTAACCTGTTATGGACAAAAGTAAAATTTTAGAGTTATGTCACCACTAAAAATGGAAGAAATGGAGCTTTGAAACCAAATCCACACACAACACACTGTGGTATTCATACAAAGCCATACAAACAAACTAAACTAAGAATATTGAAATGGAAACAACTTCAAATTATGATGCAAAGCATGTATTTATGGTATAAAGAATCATTTTTTTTCCACCATAGTGAAAAGTTAGCACTTTCTTTCATCTTTGCATATTGGTTTGATGCTTCAAACGATGCATTTATTATATTGAAAAGTGTATTACCTTATTGAGCTTCTCTTTGTTTCAAGAATAGTTTAATATTCTCTACTTAACAGGGCCAACCATGTGACAGTGGAAGCTCATTTGGCCACACCCCCCCTCACATCACTCTCAATTCCCCATACCCGATCATATAACATTAATCATTCATTCATCAATTAATAACATATAATATTAATTCATTCATCCATTAATAACATATAACATTCATTCATTAATATATAACATTCAATCATTAACATATTTGCATTCATTCATTAACATATAGCATTCATTCTTTCAATTTTTACATATTATCACAAATATGGTTGTCATGATATGATTACAATCATTTTTTTTTGTTTCTTTTTTAAAGCTAAAAAAATATGAAGTGGAGTTTCATTTCTAAATCATTTATCCCCCCTTTAGTTGTTCTTCCCTCTACTCGTGATCTTAGTGTATGCCTAGTCGTGTGCTCATGACGTGGATGCCGCTACAGGGGGGTCTACTGCAATAACAAATAAATGTTAAATTGATATGTTTTATCATCATTGTTACAAGTATTTCATTAATTAAAAGAACATTAGAGTGGTTCTCTTTACCTGATGGGTCCACATCATGTTCTTGAACTTCTCTTATAGACTCACGCTCAACATGTTGAACACCCTCTAAATCCTGATCTGCAGTTGAAACATGAAAGGTTATATTAATTAATACACCAATTGAAATTAAATATGTTTAAAATAACATTAGAGTGGTCCTCTTTACTTGATGGGGCTACATCATGTTCCTAATCTTCTCTAGCCTAATCATGCTCAACACGTTGATCGTGCTCAACACATTGATCATGCTCTACATGCTCTAAAGTTGAAACGTGAAAGGTTAAATTAGTTAATACACCAATTGCAATTAAATATGTTTAAAAGAACATTAGAGTGGTCCTCTTTACCTGATGGGGCCACATCATGTTCCTAATCTTCTCTAGCATGATCATGCTCAACATGTTGATCACACTCTACATTTTCTAAATTTGAAACATGAAAGGTTACATTAATTTATACACCAATTGCAATAAAAGATGTTTAATTGTATTAATCCATATTGTGTTTTGTATAGCACATGAATACATCTAGTACCAAGGTGCACACCATGACCTTCATCTAGAGGTTGTGCTCGACCCTCACCAGGCTACATTCCAATGTCATATGCAGTATTATCATTGCTTGTATGTTTAAAAAAAATGGGCATGTAATTACTTTATGGTAGAAATTAATATTGAATAGATTGCAAAAGTATTTAATTTTAAATAAACTTTATTGAGTTTATTTACCTGCATGTCAGATGTAGTGGAAGATTGTGTTTTCCTAGTCAAGACTCTTAGGCATTCAGCCACAGCTCCATAGCCTTGCCAAAAGGAAATCTTCAGGTCCTCTTTTGTGGGAACTCTGTTGAATTCAGAGCCCTGCATTTTTGCATAAGATCATGAATTTTGCTTCTATGATGTGATAAAACCAAAATTGTTTGCAATTTATTATTTGGATGCAATATTTCATTTATTGATACATACAATTTGTTTGACTAATTTCATATAACCACCAAAGCCAAGTTTGTGTTGCCTATTTTTTTCTATTCTTTCCTTTGTTTCCTTTGATGTGTTAGGCATTCTATGAAAAGTTTGAAATATGTTAGATTATGTAAAAATAAAGAGTAATCAATATATAATTACATTGTTGATAGTATCACATACCTTCCTAGGCCTAGTGGTGTCTTTCCTATTTTCTTTTCAGCCTTCTCCTTTCCTTCCAACACCAGGTCCTTCCAGTCCCTCTCTGAAATCATTTGGGGATGCTCATACTTTTTGTTCTTCTCTAAATGTGACCTATATTGGTCCCTCACATACTTTAGATAGGTACTAGCTTTCTTAAGGACCTTGGTTCGGTTGAATGTTTTATCATTGAACAACACAACTAAATGGTTAATGAGCTCATCTTTTAAATCTTGATTTTGGACATTCCACTGTGTACGTATGGTGGGCCCAAAGTGCTCCAATGTAATATCACTTAGATGTTTATAAAACATCATTTTGCAAATGATCATGGATCGATATTAAAAAAGAGTGATCACAAGTACCCCCGCACTGATTATATATACAATAATTAAAACATTTTGTGCACCGGACCTCTATCTTTAAGCGGAATGGAAATCCCTCTGGCCGTACCAAATGTGGACCGGCAATGTTCCCCGCATTCAGTAAAATAGAAAGATTCAGGGAAATGTTGTTAAAACATCACCAGTACTAGTGGCCTCTACATCCCCAGGTACATGTCCTAACACATATTCTGGCATGAGTTCGCTGCTTGAGGCTATAGTAATGGATGCCTACATGGTATGTTTTTCTAACATTTTAGACAAAAATATAGGCATGAATGATGTCATATGATGTGATGTATGTGTAGGAAGATTAGGATGGACACTTGTACTAACCCCTACTCCTTAGGCAGTACGTGCAGTACCCTGATCATGGTTAGGAGCATCATGAGGATGCAAAAAATTCTATAAAAAAACACATGTTATAGTTCATGACATAAAAGAGTACAAAATATAAAACTATGAATGAACTTATGTTATAATTAAAGACCTCATGACAAATTACTTGCAAGTTTTGTGCTCTCTTAGTCAATATTTTAACCCTCTCTCTTATCTCATCTATTTGAGGCACTATGAATAACAACTTAAGGATTTCTTCATTGCATTTTTTGTGGGTCTTCCTTATCATATCGAGAGGGTTTTCTAAATAAGAAATTTCATCATCACATAATATTGACTACACCTCCCTATGGATGCTCTTGTCTACTACTAGTGCCTTTCCTCGATCAGTCGACTACAACAAGAATAATAAAAACATTATCGAAATTAACCCAATAAACTTATGAAAAAAAATAATAATAATAAAATTTGCTCATATCTAATTTGTACAGTTACAATGAGGTAAACCTGTTGGGTAGAAGCACTTGAAGATGCATCATGATCTATGCTCTAGGACAAAGACTTCCCATACGATCAATGTCCCGTTGTGACAAAAATTAAATATAAAAAAAAATTACTGAAATAAAACCATTAGACTTACGAAAAAAAGAAAGAATAAAATGATATATTGGAGTCATTAATTGGAGGTTGGGTAAAATTGTGCATAGTACGCACCACCCCTTTAGTAACTGTATTTGTAACTGAGTGATTCAAATTGTAATCGATTAGCAACTCTTCCCCTACAGTTATTGATTTGATCACACATACGAATACACAACTTCCCTCACGTGCCTCGAATATGAAATTGGGTTGCTTATTTATTGACCCAGGTCATGTACTATTTATAAACCCTGCAATATTCCCTAATGCTTTTGGCCTTCCATTAATGTACATAGCCACTTACTTATTTTGATCCTTATCTTTTAGTTGTATATAATTTGCTGATAGTGCATACCTACACATATTTCATGTATATCAAACTAGCTGCATCCAATCTTTGTAGCTATAATAGGGTTTGACATACTCCAATTTAGTAACTTTTTCGTAACAAACCTTTATGCCATCCATGCAAAATGGGCTTAAACCGTGTAATTCCGATGTTGTTATGTGATATAATCTCTCATTGACACAAAAATCAGTGTTTATATCTCAAGGGCACCTCGACATCGCCTATGCTCTCATCATCATAAGAACATGACTCCCCTTCAGCAAGAAAAAATTCCATGCGTTTACAAAATTTTCTTCTAATCTTTTGACCTCTAGTTGATCTCCCTCTTTTAAACCTACTACATGTCTCACTTTCCTCTTCTCTTCCTGAATTTCCCTCGCTCGAGGAAGACAAATCTAACAAATACCTATTTGGTGGTACTTGCACTCATAAGGATTTTGGATGAAGTTCTTTCATGGTGATGTGATCCCAAGGTGATATTATGATTAATCTATCCTTTCATTGCTAGAATTTCATAGGTTATAGGGTAATCAAGTCTTGATAGATTGCAAGTTATTGTTACTACCATCCAAATGTGTCCATCACAAATCAAATCTACTTAATGTTTTAACTCCCAAACTTTGTAACAAGTGTTAAATGTGACTATGTCCACCAATTGTACAAACCAAGGCCCACAAATGTATTCTCTAATTGTAATCAAAGGATTCTTTTCTCTTCATTCAAGTAACAAACTTGAAGGGAAACACCACCAAGTGGTTTTATTGGGACACCAACATGACTAAAAATAGCAAAAAAATTTGGGCATTTAATTTCCATATGTCTAAGGTTAATGGGGAGGGGAGTGTACCCCCACACCGGTTAAGCTTCACCATGTTTTTAGTTTAGGGTTTAGGGTTTTTTTAAGCAATCCTAAATCTTCCTATGTCTAATTGCTAGGATAATTTTGGTATTTTTTAAGGTAGGATGAGTGGTTGCATCAATGTTCTAGTTCTCTATGACAAGGTTTCAACATCTTCAAATAGTGAAATTTAGTGGTCATAGTAATTTGAAACAAAACATTTTGATTATGTCTAATGGTAGGATTTGATAACTTAAAATATCTCTACTTTGAAACAAAATTATCTCTAACAACTCTAAGAGCTATAATGAGATGGCCACCATCATAGGAAAGATTCTTCATTATCACTTTTAGGTGTTAAAATTTAATAATACATTGATTGATGAAAGAGCCCAAAGAGCCTTTCTCCATGGTATCCATGCCTATGAAGTCAGGGGCCTCTCTTATATGAGCTGAGACTTTAAAGGTATCCTTTAGCCAGAAATCATCACTGAACCCAAGTTTTCTCTATGTAATTCCACTAGCTGATAGTATGACCAAATTCTCTGCAAAGAATTTGTCCTGTGCTCTCTATAGTGTAATCACTATAAATGTTTGTAAGGATAAATGACTAATTGCATCAGGTAGGAGAGAATCAACTTTGAGTTCTTCAAAGATTATATTCCTCTATTCATAATTTTTAAGGGTTTTTTGTGGAGGAGGTTATCACTACCACGAAGGGAGGGAGACATTTTCGCTGTTAGAGGTACAAAGGAACTGTATAAGCCTTACTTCATCTTATTATATCTTTCTTAGCCTAGTATATACTTGCTGGTGCCTCCATGCAATTGTTTTCGTAATCACATCATGAGGGCTACTGCGGTTTGAAATCCTAAACCCTCAACCAGTTATGGGTGATTATGGGATTTTTCGCTAAGACTCGAGGCCAATGATAAAATGTGAAAGAGACTGTTTATTTTATTTTTTCTATCTTATCTTATACAATTTTACGAGAATGGGGGTTCTAATGTACGAGAAGATCTTTGGAAACTAGGAATGAAAATTGTAGGTTAAAGAGAATGGGGGTACCAAACTTACAATACTCATTGTCCCTTGGTTGTTGATTTTCCCTGAGTGCCCTAAACCTCATCCTCGGTGCTGGTATTGACCTTGTTTTCACTCCTCCAAGCTCTTCCTTAGCACTAATATTGACCTTGTTTTTACTCCTCCAAACTCTTCGTCAGTGCTGGTATTGACCTTGTTTTAACTCCAAACTCTTTTCCCAAATGTACTGAATTTTGTTTTCACCTACTCCAAACCCTTCCTCATGCTGGCATTGAACCCTCGGCCTCCTACTGGACAAACCCACTGTCAGGGCTCTATATGTTAATTAAAATGAAAATTATGGCACCATTTAGGTTTTAATATTCTACATAGTTAAGAATATATTAGCTATATTTCACATAATAAATAATATAATTATTCTACTTATTATAATTATATATTATATTCTTTAACAAAATTATTAAATACATATAAAATTATTATAATTAATAATTAATAATAAGTATATATTTATATAATACAAAATATAATTAATATAATATATATTTAATATATTAGTAATATATATTAATATAATATTAATATGAGAGAGAGAAACTAAATTTTGGTTAGTTGTTTCATGTCAACAATCCAAGGATGGCATGTGTCCTTGGGGAGTTATGCTCGAGGTAGCATGCCACTTGATTAAAGATATGATAATTCTCCTTTAAGACCTCTTCAATGTACCCATTGCACACTTAAGGAAACAAAGATAAATATAGGGAAGAAAATATAGAGAGAGAGGGATATAATGACAAACATACAAATAGAAAGGGAGACAAGGAGATAGAGAGAGGTAGAGAGATAAAGAGATAAGGATGAATAGATAGAGATATAGGGAGGGTGATTGATATATCTCTCCCTATTGCTCTCTATCTCTCTATATCTCCCATTATCTATGTCACTCCCTCTTCCCCCCTCTCTCTCTTGAGCTATCTCCTCTCTCCATTTCCTCATTCACTCCATCTCTCCTCCATCTCTCCCACTTTATATCTCTATCTCTATTTCTCTTTTTATCGATTTTGATTTTGATTTTGATCGCCGACGACTTTGAGATCTTTGATTGAGTAAGGATCTTTGATTGATCTCTTTTGACGCGGATTTATCGCCGGATCCCTTTGATCTGATTGATCCTTTTGACGCGGATTGCGCGTCCCATATCTCCATCTCTCTTTTCTCTTCCCATATATATCTCTCTATCTCTCTTTCTCTCCCCATCTATCTCTATCTCCCAATATATTAACTAAGAAGCCATGCAAGCATACAATAGTATATGCCGGTAAAACTATAATAGTATCTTATTAAACTATAAGTAACACTTATCTTTCTAATGTCAAGCCTTCTTATAAAAAGTGTTTTATTAAACTATAAGTAGATTATTATCACCACTCTTCATTCAACATGAAATGCCAAATGTAGCAAATTTCTTGTTACTTTTGTCAAGTTTCATTAACCAAGCTATTTACTAGGTTGAATAAAGTTGTGTTATGACCCTTCGTCTTTTTAAAATAATTAGACAATATTAGCGAGATCAGGAAGGGGAGAAAACTAAACTCCTTCAAAATAGTGGTAGTTGTGGGTTTGTTGATTTTCTTTGCATACTATATATACTTAGTTCCACTAGGATAAATAAGTCACTTTAGATCATTTTCTTAGTTGTGTATCCTAACTAATATAGAGTAAGCTTTTTCATTTTAATTGACTACTACATAATACTAGTTTATGTGTTGAAAGAATTGTTTCCATTCTTTGTAGTTTTTACATTGGAATACAAATCATATTTAATTTCATGCCAATATACTTCTTTCATAAAGATATTTGTTTGAAATAAGTGCTTCATAACCCATCTAATCAAATCATAACCTATCAAAAAGGAAATAAGAATTTTCTAAAGAAAAGAGCACTTGACCCAATCATAAGTGCATGGCCTTCGCAGAAAGGAGTGATCCACCTTAGTAATAACAACTACCTGATTTAGACCTAGTAGGTTCAACTCAACCAACCTATCAACCTTCCTTTAAGAGGCTTCCATAAATTTTAGAATGACCAATTTAAAAAATCCAAACAACTCTCAAATCCTGACAAAGAACAAAAGTCAGATTTCACACTTTGACTCCTTGAATCCTTGTAACAGTGCAAACCTAGTTTTTGCCCAATAACTCAAAACTTTCCCAAAACACCAAAGAAATCATTGATGGTTTTAGACACCCATTTTGAAGTTATTAAACATACTTCAAGGGAAAGTACAAGTGATTTTTCACTCGTTGATTCCCTAAAGAAAACCTTATCTTGAGTATAATCCATCATAGTCACATATGATCACATCATTCTTGACCATTTGATATCATGAAAAATCTCCAAAATATAGTATTCAAATAACCCATATCGGCAAGAATTTGTGCAGGTCTCTCCGGTTCATAAATCATTATATTCTCATTTTTAGCATATCAGCGAAAGAACAAAAATGTCACACTGATCGTATTACATAAGAAGATACACATCGGGATGATATAGTCCATGGTCTCACCAATAAAGATTTTTGTTGGAAAGATAATTTCCATCAGGGTGAAATGAAAAGGTCATACCAAGCATATAGGTCTCACTGATGAAGTTTCATTGGAAAGAAACCTCTCTTGTCTCACTGATCAAAGCACAAGGAGTTGTATTGGAAGGAGTCTTGGCGACATGAGATCAAAGGAATAATCATTGGGGAGACTTATAACATTGGTTAAATTACTGAATTTCTTAGCGATACACCATGTCTTTCTGATGAAGACACAAATAGATCAAGATAGCCAACAGGGTGACTCTTGGAAAAATTTATATGAACCAGATGGATAGATTATGTGATATCAGCATAATGTCTCCCCAACCAAAAGAATGTTTAATGAACGTTAGTCAAGTCTAAATAAAATGATCACCCAAATTTTGAATTGTCTTTCCAATAGAACATTTGATGTGACAGTGGGTAAATTTGAAGATCACTTACGCTCATGTTCAAAGCTAGGATTACTAAAGAAGACATACCAGGGAGATTGGCTTATGGTGTCATCGATGAAGGGAATATATTGGCAAGACAAGTGATCGGTGTGACATTGGATTTGTCTTGTCAATGAAAGTCATCGGCAAGACATGGACTATCAGAGTGAGTTTTCTATTCTATGCCGATGATTGATCTCTCACTGATGGTTTGGCTTCGGTGGTCATCACCAAGAGTCTGTGATGACATGGTGTAGGTCTATTTATAACTCATGCAAAGGTCAGATCGGTGTGACATTGGATCTGTCTTGATGAAAATAGTCATCATCAAGACATGAACTATCAAAGTGAGTTTTCTATCATGTACCGATGATTGATCTCTCACCAATGGGTTGGCTTCAGTGGTCATTTCCAAGAGTCTTTGCAATGACATGGTGTAGGTCTATTTAAAACTCCTGAAGAGGTCAGATCAGTGTGACATTGGATTTGTCTTGCCGATGAAAGTCATCGACAAGACATGAACTATCACAGTGAGTTTTCTATCTTGTGACGATGATTGATCTCTCACTGATGGGTTGGCTTCGATGGTCATCACCAAGTGTCTCACCAATGAAGCTTAATCAGTGAGACCATCATTTCTTTCACCGACAAGAGCACTAGGAATATATCGGCGAGACATGTTCCATCAATGTAAATCCTGAATGTTCACCCGACACGCTAAGTTGCACCAATAGGAGGATATCGACAAGAGTTATGGCGACATATTCAAGACCAAAAGAAAATTTATCAGTGACACTTATAACATTAGAGGAACCACTGAATGTGTTAGCAATACTAAAAGTCAGGCTGATGAAGAAACAAATGAACCAAAAATGATTGTCGAGTTGACTCTTGGTGATGTATACGGGACAAATGTTAACATCGGTCAGATGTGTAGAGTGTTACCCTGATCAACAAAGTATTTAGTGAACATTGGTTGGGGTCTAATGTATAGATCGACCAAAGTTTGAAGGTGTCTTGCTGACCAGTTCATTTGATGTGACAGTAAAGAATTCAAAAACTTGTTACATTCGTGCATGGATTTAAAACACTAATGGTGCCATGGAGTATAGGTAATTTCATAAATTGAAAGGAAATCATTGCAAAATGAACATTATTGCAAATTGGTAATGAAGGAAATGAGGAGACAAAAAAAGGGCTAGAGAATTGTTTCAGTTGAAAGACCTCAATCAAAACCAGTAAGTCCTTCGCATTTGAACCTTTTCATTTCTGCAATTTTAAGTGAGTGATATGGAAGGAAACAACTTGGGGAAGTTGAAAGGTAGAGAAAAAATAGAGAGCAGTCACCCTAAGAGTAAGAAGCAAAAAGTTGAGTCTAGAATTGAGTTGGAGGTTGTTGAACGATAGCTGAATCAGGATTTAATTGACCAATTTCTTGGCTTTGGGTCTAGAGGTAGGTGCTCTGTGCAACTGAGGGCGGAAGTGGATAAATTGGATGACAAATGCAAGCACATAAGAGATATTTGGACCCCAATAAGAGGCTATGAATTTTTTAGATTGCACTTTCAATGAAGAGATCATTTTGAGCTAGTTTGTAATCCATGGCATCCAAATTTGGGAAAAATTGTTTTCCCTAATGTGTTTGTCAATATAGAGCTGGTAAAATTATTGGCCACCCACTATGACTCAAAACTTAAGGCCATATGCGGACCATCTGGGAAACCGTTTGTATACATATCAAAGGCTTCAATATGTGAGGTTTTTAAGTTGGAAGGGTGGTGTAATGAGAAAATTGTTAATGAAGAGTTGGAAAATGAGTTTTGGAGAATGGACACCACTTACAATAGTTGGAGGTTTCCCTTACATAGAATTAAACAAGATGGTAAAATTGTCCCACTTGACAATGGCGATGGGCCTCCATTCCATGTGGACTTATTTGAGCCCTATATGAGATATACCTATTTCTCGGTAGGACAAGTATTGGGTATGGAAGTTCCTAAGTATATGTCCATTGTTCCCATGGTAATTGTAGCTGACATTCAATGTCATAATTCTAGGTTATTCGACTATGGTTCATTTTTCTCCAAGGAGCTTGACTTAGCATTGGTGGCAATCAAGAATAAATCCCCTATTCTACACCTTAGGCATTATTCTCTTTTAATTCATCTAGTATTGTACTTCAGAAAAGAGTTAGGGATTTGGCTAGAAAAGTTGAAGGTTTCACAGTTTGATAAAGAGGGAAAATTATTACCCATTCAATTGTGGATTGCCATTTGGGATAGTAGGTTTTCTAGTTCTAGTTTCCTATATTTTGAAGAATATTTTGTAAAGACAGTATATGAATTCTATAGTCATCCTTGTGCGCACTCATTGTTTGATGAAATAAAACACTTCCTTAGACCTAAGGACTTTAATGGACCAATTGATCACAATTGGGGAGACTAGTATTGCTTGGAAGATGGTATTATGGTAAGGGTGTTTGGTTTTGAGGATTCTCCATTCATTTTTCCTAAAACAGTCCCAGATAGGATTGCATATTTGGAAATTGTAAGACAAATGGATTTTTCTAGTCTCATGAATTTTAGTTCATTCAGAAAACAAAAATTTATGCCTAGTATTTTGTGCTTTGGTGATTTTACTATGCTTGCAAAGGAAGGATATGATTAGATCCTTGACAAATTAATGTAGTATAATATGAATAAGGGTCCACCAAAAGAAGGTTTTGATCTAGAGGGATATATCAATTCTGCCAAACAAAGGATAAACTTTGGACAATATGATCATGTGCCTTATCAGTATGATGACATGATTAGAAATTTGGAGGCAAAGAGAGCATAGAGAGTGGTGGAGGAATACAACCAAGGGCTACTGAATATAGGGTTTCCTTTTTCTAGAGATGAGGAAACTGGAGAAGATATGCCATGAGACCTACCCAGTAGGATTTCCAGATTAAAAACTCAAGATTACAACTACCCTCCTAGAGAACTAAGTGTTGAAGAGAGCCAAGATACAAACACCAAAAAAATGGCATATAGGTCATTTGTACTAGACAATGAATTTGTGAATTCTTCACAATTCAGATCTCTCTTGTATAAGCAAAAGGGCAAGGAGATAAGGGAGACAGTTGATAATATTACACCAAGCAATGAGGAGCAACTACTAAACAATTTGAAATTAACTGTGGATAGAGAAATGGATAATATGACCCCTGGGAAAGGAAGGAAAATGTTAGAGGATCTTGGAATTATGATCTTTCCAGGGCTCAATTTTAATTCTACATTGGTGTTTGATAGCTTCTTAAAGGATAATAGTGCCAAAAATAAGCTTAGTCCGAAGGGGGTGACATAAATATATGTTGGATCCAAATATAACCTAGATGAAGGATCACTCATGATATGGGCCTTGTATTCACCTCATAGAAAGTCAGTGGTGATTGATACTAAGAAAGAATTTGGACATGTCATGACTCTGAAGGTTGGAGAGGTAGATCTTGTGGCGACTGCAGACATTGGGATTAATGTGGCAAAACTGAATAAAGCCCAAATACAAATGTTGATAAAAGATAAGGAAATGTAGAAAATGAATAATGAAAGGATCATGAGAGAAAATGATTGTTTGAAGGACATGCTAGGAGTCACAATGCAGGGACCTCCTAAATTAATAACACATGGTGACAGCTCACATGAGGTAAAAGATCATTGGGAGGAGTGAACTACATATTCACAAGGTAAATATGATACACTCACTACAATAATCAGAAAAAGGAAAGCCAACTTAACAATTTGGTTGAATAAGCTATGGGGAGCATATTTAAAGAACCATGTTACAGGGCAGGAACACAAAAGAATTGATGGAAGGATTGAAGAAAATTTATGAGAATTAAATGATAGAGATGTTCCTGATAGTGTGGCCATTGGTATGGGTAACCAAATTATAAAGAAACACAGGAAGTATAATGTGGAACTATGAGAATATGCAAAGGGGCTATTGATGTTACGAATATGGGACTGCCTACACTATTTGAAAATGGAGAAAAGTTGAAAGAGAAAGCCAAGTGGATTGAAGAATGCAAATTGATGTTGCAGGGAATTCTGGAAAATGGTATAGGGAAGGATTTGACATTGGACAAGAGTTGTGAGCACAACAAAAGGATGATAAAGGTGGAGATATCGACCAAAAATGCATTAGGAGATGCTGATACTAATGAATGGTAGTATTATCTAGATCATTTATCAAATATTCATCTATGGCTAAATAGAACCTAATCTCTTGTTTTAATTAGTTAAGTAAAATAGAACATTTGTGAAGGGATGTGTCTCTTCCAAGTTTTGATTTATTTATATCTCTTCCATAGTAATGCAATAGATATAGGCATAGGAGATATTCAGTAGATAGCTTTCTAGAAAAATGCTTTCCTATGCAGAGACTTAGATGCATGTATTTTGATGGAGTAAATGAAGATATCTAAGTTATGGATTAAGATTTTGGTATCAGTTGTTTGTTAAATTTATGTAGTTATTTGATTGTCACCATTATGATGCTTCTCTATTTTTTAAATTGATATAACAAGTTTATACTCAGTTTATCATTGTACATTTGCTATATATGTGTGATCTGGTTATTTAGATCTCTCAAGTAGGGATTAAAATATTTTAATTAGTCACAACAATTGGGAAGTGTTAGTTGGATTAATAAGAAGAATCACATAACTAGAATTGCCATTCTATCTCAAGAAGAGTTTGTCAATTATTCACTTGCGCGTTTAAACAAGTTGTAAACAATTTATGTCCCTGACAGTTTGAATTATTGTCGTTATTGAAATACACATTTGCAAATATTCATTAGATTCCATATACCCAATAAGGCACTGGTCTCCCCTTGTATTCTTTTATAATTTTCATTATTCTTATTTATTTTACACTTAAATTTACAAATACACATACATATGCATTTACTGTTATCATTTATTTCTTATGTAGTTTAATAGTTTGATTGATTTCATATTATATGTGTTGAAGACTTTAGAATTTCAATTACATTAATCTATGGATATGTTGTATCTATAACATTGCAAAACTATATGCTCTTTGCATTTACACTTGCATTTAGAAATACACATTTATATACATAAATATAGATTTCTTTAATGATATGTTTCAAATATTGTTCTAGGAGAGCATCTAGCAATTGTATTTACATTTACATTTACAAATACAAATATATACATACATACATATTTATGCATCCTACGCCCTATTCATGCATCCGACAATTACAATAGTATCCATGGGACCTCTTACACAAGCTACAATAATCACAAAAAGTGTAAGAGCCCCTTTTTATCATGTTTGGACTACAAAACCCTCAAACATAGGGTAACTGGGTTGTATGCAAAGAAATGAAGCTTTCTAACTCAAATCAATGCCTTAAGCCCTCAAGTCAGATTCAAATCAAAGCTAACACATATCTGGCACTTTTTTCTCTAATACCTAAGATGAATTCCATTAGGCTTGTACTCTCCTTGGTTGTAACATAGAGCTTTGAAGTCCATAAATAGATGTCAAAAGTGCCTTCTTGTATCGAGACTTATAGGAACAATTTTACATGTTTTAAACTCTAGATTTTATCAATAGTGATAACTCCAACTTTGTGTGAACATTGAAAAATCATTTTGCAGATTGCAATAGGATCCTTTAGATTTGTATGAAAAGATCAAAATGTTTCTCATCAATTCTAGTTTTATATGAATTCCTCATGATCCTATAGTCTACACTCAAATAGTAGATAGGAAATTCTTGATTTTTATACTCTATGTTGATAATTGAATAACTATGAGATCTTACACTAAGTAGATTCATGATTTGGAAGTATACTTAGTGAGGCATTTTAAGATGATTGACTTAGATTTGTTACATTTTTTCCTTGGTTTATAAATTTTATAGTCGACCAAAGATTTTTTTTTAATTAATCCAAATATGCTCAAGGCATTATTTGATGCTTAAACATAGAAAATCCAAGTTCACTCCAACTCCTTTTTAATTTGGATTCAATCATTCTACCATGCTTTCTTCTCCTACAATTGATTGTACACTCTATAACACTAAAAAACCATATGCTCTTTGCATTTACACTTGCATTTAGAAATACACATTTATATACATAAATATAGATCTCTTTAGTGATATGTTGCATTTATTGTTTTAGGAGAGCATCCAATAATTGCATTTACATTTACATTTAAAAATACAAATACATACATACATATTTATGCATCTTACAATTACAACAATATCCATGGGACCTCTTACACAAGTTACAGTAATCACAAAAAGTGTAAGATCCCCTTTATATCATGTTTGGACTACAAAACCCTCAAAAATAGGGTAACCGGGCTGTATGCAAAGAAATGAAGCTTTCTAACTTAAATCAATGCCTTAAGCCCTCAAATCAGATTCAAATCAAAGCTAACACATATCATCACGACATGGAATTGATTTCACATCAAAATAGGGCTGCATGTGATTGTACAGTGCTGTATAACAACAAAAATACATAAATTTTGAAGAAAAACATAGATTTTTGAATGTCAAGAGCTTGTATTTTAAATCCTCAACCATCAAAAACCATTACAATGATCACTTTATACCTTTTCAATGTGTTTACACCTCAACCACTAAAAAATCACCTCTACAACTCACTTTTTAATCTTTTATGATCACATGAAACATAAAACACAATAATTTCAACGTTGTTAACATCACTATTGAATTTTTTTAATTTTTTGACCTTTCAAACATTAAAACGTACATCATTAAATTAATTATATAATGGCATAAAAATTAAAAAACATCATGAATTAATTACGTAACCACATAAGTACGTAACCACATAAGTCAAATATAATTCTATCAAGAAATTAATATCAAATAGATAATATAATCGCATAACTCATACATTTCAATGTCATTGATCTTCTTCTTCATCCAACTCTTTGTCTGTATCATTCGATCCAGATTCGACATTGTAAGGATTGGTCATATCATCATTATTATCATTGATATTAGTTTCGATAATGTCATCATCCACATGTATATCATCTTCATGAACATTAACTCCTACATCATCATGATCTAGTTCCTCCTCTTTGACATCTTTGTCAAGGACATCATCAACTAACTGTTGATCCTGATCATCATCTACATCTTCAGTATCTTCTTCTTCCACCACATTATACTTTACCAGCCTTCCTCTTGCATCATGTCTAACAAAAAATGACCAACTTGGTTTACTTGGAACCTCTGAGTAAAATACCTACTCACATTGGCTTGGAAGAACATAAGGCTCATTTCCAGCTCACTCAATCAACCTTGTATTAACCATGGTAAATCCATTATCATGTTCAATAACATTTCTCTTGGGATCATTTTCCATCAATTGTAGGTTGTACCATAGGACAACAAACAAAATTAATCTAAAGAACTTAAAGTCACACTCAAGTATGTCATCCAAAATCCCATAGTATAGATTTTTTGAGACTTCTAGATGTATGTCACTTCTAGATGAAACATTAGTCACATGAAAGACTATAGTTATACTAGAATCACAAGTTTTCTTCGTGTCATCCAAATTTTTGATTCAAAATTTACGACCATTGCACCACATAGCCTTGTGGTGTTTCACCTGCAATATGTCAAACATGTAAAAATTGTTGCAATATCATCAGTTGATAAACATATTTATTCTTCGTCGAATGTATGCAAAGAAAACAATCTCAACATATATATACATCAATATAATTGAAAATAATTAAATAATATGGGTGATTATTATATTTATACGTACCTGTTTATCTCTTAAACCATATGCTAAATCAATTTCCCTTTGTGTAACATTGGAATCTCCATTACGATGAGCTCCTTTAACCAATGAAGCCACACCTTCCCATGTTAATGAGTGACAAAATTGTTGACATTGTTCAATCCATACCGTCATCCAATCAAGGTTGTTTGCAATGTACAAATGAAGTGCATCCCACTCTCGACCAACTGTATAAAAAAAATTGAAATTCACAAATGACATATAATTAGTTAAATACCACAGTATACGACCTTAATTTATAATTGATGCATATTGAAGATTAATAATTAAATAAGTAAAATATAAATA